>JASANC010000929.1:0-90462 GCA_030248135.1 Theristus sp. LFF4_11 | reverse complement strand
TTGGTAAAAATGTCTTTCTTAAAAAATCGTTTTTGCGTAAGTTTCAATCAAAAAAAACACTCTGTTTTTTCAGCGTTCGGTAATGCTAAACGGTTCGAAACGACAATTCATCGCGGTTTGGCAAATACATGGACATCCATTTCAACGGACACGGCGCAATTGAAGGCGCCAAAATTGAACAATACCTGCTTGAAAAGTCACGCATCGTCTCGCAAGCTGCGAATGAACGCAATTATCACATTTTCTACTGCTTATTGGCTGGATTGAGCAACGACGAGAAGAAGGAGCTGCAGCTAGCCGCACCAGAACAGTATTTCTATTTGACTCAGGTGAGCAGACATTGAATTTGAACTGTATTTTTGGCTTGATGGCTCCTTTGTCGTGTGGAATTGTGGAAGCGCTGTTTTGAATGCCTTTCAATTAGTTGATTAGTATATTTCAGTAATATCTTGAAATGAACAACAAAAAAACTTAAAAATGAGCATGCTTTAGGGTCGCACGCTAACTGCAGAGGGCCGGGATGACAAAGTTGATTTTGCCGACATTCGAAGTGCCATGAAAGTGTTGCTGTTCAATGACAGCGAAATATGGTCTGTGTTCCGGGTGCTCTCTGGCCTGCTGCACGTTGGAAACATCAAATACAGTGGTGAGATCTTTGATTGCTCGTTTCCATTTTTTTCAAGTTGAACGTGTTCCGCATACAGCATACTGTATTGCATGCTTCTGAGATGGCATACGAGCTGAGTTGTTTCACGGATTTGATTTTGAATCATCGTGACAGATCGCTAGTTGGCAACGAAGCATAGCATTTAACTGGATACTTTGATCGTTACTTCGAATTAGTTGCATTTGAATCTGGTTCCACGCAAACTTGAAGAAAACCAATTTTTTGCTGTCGCGTTCACTTTTCAATTTTCAATTTCAGCAACCACAATAAACAACATGGATGCAACGCAAATCTCAGAGGCAGATGCGGTGGCACGTGCTTCAAAACAGTTGCAGGTCGATCAACGGCAGCTTGTGAATGCGTTGACTACAAGAACAATTATCACTCGGTTGGTTTTGGCCTTTTCTTTGGCACTATGTTTGTTGTTTGCTGTGGGGATACTAAAATCGGAGGCATATCAAATTTTTTCAAAAAAAGTGAACAGAAACAAAGCATCGCGTTTCAGGGATGAGCGCGTGATTCGCGGAATGACCGCCGAAGAAAGTTTAGACGTGCGGGATGCGTTTGTGAAAACAATCTACGGTCGCTTGTTCGTGTGGCTGGTGAACAAAATCAATCAGGCTATTTTCAAGTGAGTTTTCGTGTTTTCTTTGCGTTCGACAATCGGTGTATTGTGCACTGGTGGAATTTTTGTGACGCAATCACTCAGTATGCTAAAAAAAAGTTCGATACAATCGAACTGTAAATTATAGGCAACCAGATGATTGGTTGGTGATCACGTGATGCATGCTTTTTGTACAGGCATTACTTTGGAGGCGGAGTACACAGAAACTATGCATCACGTGATCACCAATGCAGCCAATCAGCTGACCGCCTATAATTCAGAGCTCGACTTTGTGATTTTGATTGAACAGTAATCGACGGGTGAATCAAATTGCTTTAGACGGTAATTTTGCGAGACTTCACAAAACTTTTCCAGACCAAAGAAGGAAGGCCAAACACGGCTGTCGATCGGGGTGCTGGATATTTTTGGGTTCGAAAACTTCGACCACAACAGTTTCGAGCAGCTGTGCATCAACTACGCGAACGAGGCGTTGCAGCAGTTTTTCGTTCGTCACATATTCAAGCTGGAACAGGAGGAATATGACGTGGAGGCGATCAGCTGGCATCACATTGACTTTGTGGACAATCAAATGGTCAGTGCGGTCTGATGCGAAAACTTGCGGGGCCACTGTAGCACAAATGCTACTGCATTTCGCGGAGATTTAGATGTAATAAAATATGCCATGAAAATCGTTTCTCAACTAATCGTCATCTACTCCTGAAATGATTTCAGATTCTCGACCTGCTTGCCGGCCAACCAATGAACATCATCTCACTCGTTGACGAAGAAAGCAAATTTCCAAAGGTACTGTTTCTTTGTCGATTCTTGTTTCCTGTGTCGTGACAAGGTGATAAATTTTTTTAGATTTATACCGTTTTTACACAACTTCTGCGTGGATCTTCCTCTTGAAAGACAAAACAAAACATCCCCTTTTCATGAAAGCTTTTGGTCATTTCAACACATAACGTCAATTTAATTCGTAACAGTGTTTTATCTTCTGCAACAGGGCACCGATCAAACGATGCTGAACAAGCTGCATATCACGCATGCCAAGAATCAGAACTATTTGAAGCCAAAATCCGACTTGAACCGATCGTTTGGCGTTAACCATTTTGCTGGCGTCGTATTTTATGACTCAAGGGGTGAGGAAATTTAAGGTCCATCTATCAGTTTGTCTTATTTAGCATGTCTGTTCATATGTATGTTAAGGCTGATAGTAATTTCAAATAGTGATTTTTTGCAATAAGATTGCTAGCTATCAGACTTGTTGTTTACACTGTTTACGAAACTTCGATAATTAAACAATTGAACATTATCTTGAAAATGCAAAATCAACAATTTTCCAAAATGGCAGGTTTTCTGGAAAAGAACCGAGACACGTTCAGCAATGACCTGCGTGCGTTGATTCACAAGAGCCAGTTCAAGTTTCTCTGCAACTTGTTCTCGGATCTGAACACGGTAGGCAATCTATATTTTTTTAAAATTCGTTTTAATTTTTCGGATACACAAACCATTTTCGGATGCAACAAATCACTCACTCATCATTCAATATACATAAAGACCAATTCTATGTAATTTGCGCGCACGGATCAGAATATGCGCATAAATTTGTTTTGCAGAGTTGCCAGATGAGAATTTGAGTTTGAATTTGAATTGAGACTAATTTTTACCAAGTGGCATTCGATAGACAATGCACCGTGTGCTCACTGTTCATATCATGTTCAATCTCTTTTTACAGGATCCAGAAAGTGCAATTCGACAACGTAAGACAGTAAGCGGCCAGTTCAAGAAATCGCTCGAAACATTAATGGGTCAATTGGAACAATGTGATCCGTTCTTCATTCGATGCATTAAACCGAACGACGTCAAGAAAGCACTGGTTTGTTTTGTTCTGTTATTCGCAGTGTGAAAAAGTAAAGAAAAAAATTACACTGATCCAACAATTAACAACAGTTTGAAACAACGCAGTGGAGTACAATTTTCACGTTGGTGCGGCTGCTAAAATGGTGTATCCCGCATATAACTTTGGCCATGAACCTTCACGTTCAAAAGTCTTTCTCATAGAAAACCTAAAAAAATACTCATTCATTGTTTTTGATTTGCCACAGAGCTTCGACCGAGAATTGTGCTGTAAACAGCTGCGCTACAGCGGAATGATGGAGACGATTCGAATTCGCAAAGCCGGTTATCCAATAAGACACGATTACTCGCAGTTCGTGCTTCGTTACCGATTGCTCTGCAATGGCATTGGTGAGATTCTGATTTGAAAACAAGATTAGGAATTCTTGGGTGCGATTGAGGTTTTTTTATTCAAACTTGTGTTGCTCTCTAAACTTAAGACCACAATTTGAGACTATATTTGAGCCTCTCAAGTCAGGTGTGGTTGCAAACGAAACGTGAATATGTTTTTCCCTGATCTTTTTTGTACCTGAAATGACAAATTTTAACAAAACTACTGTGTTTGTTTGTGCTCGCTTTACGTCCAGTAATTTGCGTGCACTATTTTTTCAGCTCCGCCCCACAAAGTCGACTGTCGCGCGGCAACAAAGAAGATTTGCCAAAAGGTTTTCGGTCAGACTGCCGACTACCAGCTCGGCAAGACAAAGTTGTTCCTGAAAGTACGGTAACAAAACGTTGGTTGATTGAGTGTTCACTTGTGTTGACCGGTCGGTCGCGAATGATGCAAGAACCGACGAACGAACTGCACTGTCTTCATCAATCTGACAATTCCACAACAAACTACCACACCCCGAACTGCAACGATTTCGCACCGCAGGACTCGCAAGACCTGCACCTGGAGCAACGCCGCGACGAGATGCTGACCTACCGGGTGACGACGATTCAGAAGATGGTCCGTGGCTGGACGGTCAGACGGCGGTACGCGCGCATGCGAGCGGCGGTGCTCGTGCTGCAGAAGCAGTGGCGGGCGTGTGCGCAGCGCAAGCGCTACAGAATGGTCAGTGGCGATGGTAGTATCAATTTTTAGGTTCTGCCATTCAATGCGTATGCAGACGTGGACAGGAAAGATAGTTTCAATCTTTATGGAGCAATTAAAACTGGCCTAAGTGACCCGGCCCGATTTGGGGACTCGGTTCGCTTTACCAATTTTGAATTCCCGCGTCATGCTTGAACCTGTTCACCTGTTTATGCGCACATTGAGTCTCGCGACCAAAAGAGTATCAATTACCGTTGCTGTCACTGGCGTGTTCTTCAAAAAACTTATTTACTTATTAAAAACGCTTTTCTGGCGCCCCACAATATTCTTTTCCAACAATTTTGTCTTGCTTGCAGATTCGACTCGGCTTCTCGCGACTGCAAGCGATCATCCGAGCTCGTCAGCTCGTCTACAACTACGACCGACTGCGCGCCATCATTGTGCTCTTGCAGGTCAGAAGAACAGCAGAAACAGCATTAAAAAATTACAAAATACTATGAAATGATCACAATCTGCAGTGTAAAGAAATGCTTGTTGCGGACATTCGACTACAGTAGGTTTGTTTAAACTTTCACCATTTTCGCAGAATACAGTGTTCCCCAAGGCAAAAATTCGGAGTGTGTGCTGTGTGTTCTGCGAAAAAAACGTGACAGGTTTAAACAAACGTACTTTAACTAAAGTTTTGTTATCGGATTAGTGCACACCGGAGGAAAACACAGACAACAAAAACTTATTTACAAACTTGCTCCATTTGAGGCACGTTGCCGCGGTTGGCTGGTGCGACACGACGTGCGTCAGAAAATTGCCTCCGGCGAACGACGCATGGGCCCAAGGGACGTCGAGATTTTGGCGCAACAATTCGCGGAAGCCGTACCGATTCCGGAGGCGCAGGAAGAAATTGACGATTCAAAATTGGTTAGTTACTGTACCTGGCTGATTTGAAGTGTATGATCAAAATAATCACCGGGTGACCAACAAATCGGTGTGCTAAGAAATGAAACTAACTTTCAGCGCCATTCATTTGCAACCGGTTTTTGTATCGTTTTTTGAAAAAGTTCTTGTTGCGGCGCATTTTTTTGTTTTTATTTGCGTTTTAGTTTTTTTATTGTTGCTTTTATTCGCAACATCACATCAATGCATGTACATTGTATGCAGGAAATGATGTTCACGGCTAAAAAACAGATTTTTAAAATGCCAGACTGTTTGTGGTGTTTTTCACACCTTTATGACGCCGCAACACACTTGAAAATTGTACGCTTTGTTTGCTGAGAAACGCGGCAAAAGGTGTGAAAAAGCGATTGTTGAACGAATAATCTGCTGCTTTTTTCTTGCCGCTTTTCCCAGATAAATTTGTGTAAACCAACAAAACAGGGAAGCACAGCCCGCTCCGCTTAAATAGCAAACTGAAGTTGCGCGTAACCAGATTTGCGAATTTAAAAACATCTTTATCTGACCTCAAAATATTCAAATTCAGAATAACTGACAGTGTACGCTCAAAGCAAGCAGACAAGCAAAATGAAACTTTATCTCAACAAGTACGATACATTGTCCTATATCCTTCACTCCAACCGAATACTTTTCTTCAATCTGCAACGTCATGACTCGATTGGCAATACGTTTGCAACTTCGTCAATTGCAATTGATTTGCCGGTTTTTCAAAAATGGGTCTGTCGTGAGTTTCTCAGTTTGTGCCCCAAACCAGCATTTTCATTTAGGAGCTCATTGTGAGATGCAAGCAACACAAGAAAATTTCAGTATTGTCCGCGAGCGCTGGACAAGCAAGTGAAATATGCATTAGAGCACTGCTTACTATGCAGTTGTGTGGTTTTCTCAGTTTCACTGTTCACAGATAGAACATACAAGCTGCTCTATATTGCGCTGTGTTCGTGTGACCAAACGAATTTAGGGTTTTAAAAAGGAATACATTTGAACATCCTTCGTCTGTGTCAAGAAGTACGCCATTTTTGCGATTTCAGGTGGAACAAATGTTCGGCTTCCTGCCATCCGACAACACGTCAGACGTGTCAACAGTGACCGCCAACGGCAAACTTGTCAATGAAAACGCCACGGCGCCGCCCCCGCCGCCGCCGCATGCGCACCAAATTCCACAGAAGGCGGAGCCGAGCACCAAACAGCAGCCAGCCGGTAGATTCGACGATTTGCCGACGGCACGCGAGAATGGACATGCGTCGCCGGATAATTTGGCCGAAATTGGTTGGTATCATACACATAGTTTGTTTGTGATTGTTGAGGTCAAATAAAGCATGTTTGTTTTTAAACCTGTCAGTTTTTCAAATTTGTTTCTTTGTTTTCAATACACAGCGAAACTGTGAATTACAACAGGTAAATTACGGGTTTGGTTAAATCCAAACACCTCCGCCCCATTTGTGGCTACAACGTTTTCTGGCAGCTCTGATCCATCAGTTCTTTCTTCTTTCGCCACCTCTGTATTCTGCTACAAAAAGTGACAGGTTTAAACGAACACGCTATATTTTGAACCACACCCCTCTTAACTGTGATCGCATTTCGAATAAGCCGCTCTGTTATTTTTCAGAAAGCATTTCTGTTGCAGATGACTCGCGTGTGATACCAGTGGAACGCGAAGACCTCAGTTCGTACCAGTTTGGCAAGTTTGCGGCCACCTATTTCCAGGGCAACGCGACGCCGCACTACATTCGCAAACCGCTGCGCTATCCGCTGTTGCCGCACGATAACACGGGCGATCAGATTGTTTGTGATGCAATGTTTTGTTCAAATATTTAGTTAAGATACGTCAAAAATTGGGATGCTTAAAAAAATCAAGCTTTTAAAAAAAACTGAGGTGCACAAACCAAGAATTGATGGATATGCGATCCAGTGTCTTTTACCGCACGTGACTTCAGGGCGCCTAGTTCTTGAAAGCCATCATTTCATCATAACCAAGAACTTTTGAACAAAGGAATTCTGATTTGTGAAATCGTTTCAGGCTGCTCTCGCAGTGTGGATCACAATTCTGCGGTTTATGGGCGATCTACCGGAGCCCCGAAATTCGACCACCAGTGGTGGTACCATCCGTGTCAAGGTACCCAAGCCGCACTTTATTAGAACTTGCAGTTTACTCATTATCGAGCAAATTCCTTTCGGAGGGAAAAGGGGAGGGGATTTACCTAAAGTGAACAGTATTACTTTCATACTGTGCTTGATTGTATTTTGTTCTGGTTTCATGTCTGTTTGTCATTATGGACACGCGGGTTATCGTGCGCCATAAAAGTTTGTCAATATAAAAATCATACTCCAGGACACCACGCCAGTAATGGCCAAACTTTATTCAACCCTCGGTCGAAACTTCAGCAAACGTGACTTGGAACAAGCGCAGAACGCGGCTGAATACGACTCCGTCAGTGTACGTTTTTTCAATGAATACGCAAATAATCCGTGTTGGGCTTCCGAATTTCTGTGGCCAAAGCATCAAACTAAAATCCAGCCTATTCTTTGTTTAGTGAAAATCGTTTTACCTTTAAAGTGTTTTCAATGTTTTGTTTCAGATGGGGTCGCAGAAAATTCGAAAAGGCAGCGTTCGTCAAAAGCTAATCAGTATGACATTAAAGAAAAAGTCAAAACTAGCCGATGACGTCATGGAGAAATTGAAACAGGTGACCGACTGGGATTGTCTGTTTTACAGAACTGTATGGCTGATTGGATAGCCTAGTTGGACGCTCAGTTTGGGGTGAATGATTTGGTATCTGAAGCAAGATAAAGGTTGAAACAAGCTTTTCAGGAAGAAAAGAATTTCATTCCAGGAAGAGTACACTGAAAACTACAATGCGCTGCTGGAAAATCGCTCCACAACCAACTTGGAGAAGTTACACTTCATCATCGGCCATGGCATTTTGCGGCCAGATTTGCGGTAACCAATCACAACCTTTGTATTTGCTGATTTCTTTTTTTTTGAATTTGTGTCAATATCAAGCAGATTCGGTTGCGTTTTTCGTGTTCGCGGTAAACTAAGCAGTCGAGTCACTGTACTCGCTGCGATTTTCATTCTCGTCAGCGCACAAAACAAACTGATCGTTTTCACGCTCACTTAGGGTCCGATTTTGTTGACTGAAGAAAAATAAGCCAGATTTCTTTGGGTATTGATGGTCCACATGTTAGCACGAACGTGTTTGCTCGTTGTCGTTGCAGCGACGAGCTGTACGTGCAAATCTGCAAGCAGCTGTCGACGAATCCGAACCGCAGTTCGCACGCACGCGGCTGGATCCTGCTGTCGCTGTGCGTCGGCTGTTTCGCGCCCACGGACCGATTCGTGAAGTACCTGCGAAGTTTCATTCAGTTGAACGGGCCGCCCGGCTATGCGGATTACTGTGAGCAGCGACTCAGGAGAACACTGATCAACGGCACCAGACACCAGCCGCCCAGCTACATGGAACTGCAGGTGCGTGCGCGTTCTTGTCTGATGTTGTTGTGCGGTTCTTTGAGAGTTGTGAGTTTTTTGAGTCTGTAGTTCTTTAAGATTTGTGCTTCTATCTTTGATTGTTTCGACAAAGAGATTTTTTTACTCAGTGACTAATATTCAGTGTCTATGTTCTGTTGAGCTGCTGCGAATTATTGGAGAAACACAAGCTTATCATTTTCAGGTTTATCTGACTTGTTCACCATGTTCAGCCAACTTAAAACAACACAGTATATCTTGATTGGTTTGCCAAACATCGTTGGCAATAAAAGTCTCTCTTGCGCAGGCAACCAAATCAAAGAAGGCATTGATTCTGCCAATCACGTTCATGGACGGCACCACCAAGACTCTATTGGCGGATTCGGCCACCACGGCACGCGAGCTGTGTCAGTCGTTGGCAGAGAAAATCAGTCTCACCGATCGATTTGGCTTCTCGTTGTATATTGCGCTGTTTGACAAGGTGAGATACTCTATTGATTTTTCTGAACGCAAATATTTGGACGTCTTCATCTGACTCAAGTCTCAAGTCGTCATTTGATGCCAGGTCTCCTCACTCGGCAGCGGCAACGACCACGTGATGGATGCGGTGTCACAGTGCGAACAGTACGCCAAGGAACAAGGCACGCCGGAGCGTAGCGCTCCCTGGCGACTGTTCTTCAGGAAGGTACAACTTTTTATTATTTTTTATTTACCACTTTATTTGAAAAGAAGAAATCATCACTCTGAGCAAAACACGATCACAAAAAAGCACAAAAAAATTGAACACAAAAACAACAGGAAATATTCGCGCCGTGGCACGATGCAACCGAGGACGCGACGGCAACAAATCTAATTTATCAGCAAGTGGTGAGGGGAATCAAGTACGGCGAGTATCGATGTGATAAGGTACAACCTGCGGTATGATTTCGTGTCTGGTTATCCACTGATTGGTTGACTGGTAACTGGTTAAATAGTGACTGATTGAATGATTGATTGAATGATTGGTCGGCCAGTAGCAATGTGTAACCAGTCAGTTAGAGCAGCCTAATTTCTCCAGCCAATCAACTTCTGTCGCTAATGTAAGTGTAGATAGGTCAGCCGCAAGCGCCAAGCAGCCAATAACTGTGCAACACAACATAGACCACACATTTGAAATGCCGCCACCGACGCGTGTTATGTATTTCAGGAGGACGACTTGGCGATGTTGGCCGCTCAGCAGTATTTCGTCGACTACGGTAGTGACCTGAAAGTGGAACGACTGAGCGGGCTGCTGGCGAAATATCTGCCCGATTACGTCCTACAGCCACCGAGTTCATCGACGGTTGGCGGAAAACTGGCAAACGGAACGCTGGAGAGCGTGAAACAGCAGCATTTGGATCGGTGGCTGCAAGTGGTGATGCACGCGCACAGAAAGGTGAGACTGTTGGCATTGAAACTGCCGTGGTGGCAAAGCCAAAACAACTTTGAAACCCCTTAACTATCCATGTTCAGGCGTTCCACAACAGCAAAGTTGACGCAGTCGACGTGAAGCAGGACATCGTCTCGTATGCGAAATTCAAATGGCCGCTCTTATTTTCGCGTTTCTACGAAGCGTACAAGTTCGCTGGACCACCGCTGCCAAAGAACGAGGTTTGTGTTCCGATATTATTTTCCAGGCAACACAGGCGAAATAAATCTGAAATCTTTTGAAAAATGTGAGTTAACCGTGCATAACGTTGACCAACGTTATGCACGTATCGCGTCTCCAGAAAACATACACAGGTGGATCCTGATAACGTGCACGTTTACACGCGTTTCAATACTAATAAACGTGCGTTTTATCGCGTTCTAGAACGTTTCAAAACGTTTCACTTCCTGTTTCTCCTGTCTTGCTAATTGCCTGTTTTGTGAATCGTAGTGTGTAAATCAACCATGGAGTCAATGAATTACCATTTGAATTTTCTGGTGCACCTCGGTTTGTTTACGCAAACGTTATGCATAGTTTTTGTTCAATCCTCAGGTGATCATCGCGGTCAACTGGACCGGCCTGTACGTGGTGGACGACCAGGAGCAAGTGCTGCTTGAGCTGAGCTTTCCTGAAATCACAGGCATCACGTGCACAAAGTTAGTGGTCGATCTGTTCGTTAAAAACTCTGTGACACCGTGACAGTGGATGGCGCCAGAATTGACACTCTGTGGTTTTGATCAGTTTGTTGGCCGTTATCTTGTTAAACGCAAAAAAGTCGCGCATAAATCTCGATGGGCACCCGACTTGGTGGTGGTGCGTTTGAGTGCACGTCAGCGCTGAGAACTATTTTATACGTAATTACACTTGGCACTTTTGGTCAATCTTGCTAGTGAATTGAATCTCGACATTCGCGATTTTAACTGAAGTGTAAAAAACTGCATGTAAAAGGTGATAAAAGTGTTTCAAAACTAACGGTTTTTTTGCGAAATATTGAAACGCAGGACGGGTCGCCTGTACGCCGAGACGTTCACGGTGCAGACGGTGCGCGGCGACGAGTTCACGTTTCAGTCTCCCAATTCCGAGGACATTCAAGAATTGGTGGACTATTTCTTGACCGGCTTGAGGAAACGATCGCGATACGCGATTGCGCTGAGCGACCAGAGAGTCGACGGTAACGGTTTTTTACTCGTCGTTTCCCGTCGAACGCTGATTGGCTGTAATTGAAATGGGTGAACTGATTGGCAGCGCTGTTGTAGTGCAATCACTGCTCAACACTGCTATCGACGTCTAGCGATGAAGACTCCACGGTGGTTTTCGGGTACGCCGAAAAACCACCTGCACTTTTTCTCAATGAACGCCTGGGTGAGTTCAGAACCTTGGTTCGGAGCGTCAAAATTAAATTTTGTCAACATGATTGGCTAACTGCTAACTGGTACGGCAAACCATTTGGTGTCATTCAACTGCCCAGTCAATCAGCTAAATTTGCTGACAGGTGTTGTGCTCTGAACTTACCAATATTTTAAACAAAAAACGTGCTTTTCCAGCCGACAGTTCGTATCTCGGTTTCGTGCGTGGCGACTTGATAGTGCTGGCCAATGGGCTCACTGGAGCGCAGCTGGCCAATCAGCAGTGGGCCAGCGGTGAGAACTGTCGTACCGGAGCCATCGGCGACTTCGCAACGGACGCCGTCTACACGTTGCCGGCCGTTTCAAAGCCAACCACCGATGTTTTGGTGCGCTTTTAGTGATTTTTTCTCAGTTTTTTTTGACAGTACAAAAGTGCAAGTAGAACAGCAACTTTTTGTATGCTGTTGATTGGTTGAGTTTGAATTGGTGGATTAACCGAGGAGTAACCTGCTATTGGTGTTCATCGTGTGTACAGTCTTGCAGCTTTTCTGCATTTCATGTGATTGGCTACATCACACATTTTAGTGAACGGTTATTGCAACATTTGTCCTCAAACCAACTGAATGAAAGTTGTGTTTTTGCAGGAACTGTTTGCTCAACAAATGGACAGCAGCGGTGCCGAGGGCGGTCCAAGGCCGGTGCAGGATGTCGTGCCCTACCAGTCTGCAGAACGGCCGCACACGCTCGAGCAGTTTGCAGTGATCAATTTTAGGTTGGCTTCAGCAAAAAAGCTGTTAAAAATTCAGATTCAGCGAAAAATGTTTTTGTGCGGCCAAAAATTATTTTGTTTGCATTCAACTAAATTTACTGCTTTTTGGATAATTGAACTTGTTGTTCATACTTCATAGTAGTATTGCGTTTTAGCAAGCGTTGTCAATCAAAAAAACGCAGAGGTTGTTTTTTGCAATTATGGGTTGAAATTCTTGCTATGAGGTTTTGGTATTTGTTGTCTTAAGCAAACATACCGTTAACGTCAAATTCCAGCACAGTTTTATTCTTTTTTCAAAGTTCCCGTTTTGGGAACAAGGTAAAATTCGGGGTTGCGTGGCTAGCAAGGTGACTCCAAATCTGTTTTTATTTGCTTTTGCTCTTCCAGACCGCCTCCCAAACGGACAGTCACCATCAATTCCGCTCGCAAGCGTCGTGCCTACGACGAATTGTGGCGTCATAGCAAGGAGCCACTGAAGTTGCCACTGCTGAAAAAACTGGCTGGCAAGGAGGAGCCGAGTCAGGAGGTTTGCTAACCACGACTTTTCATTTGTATAGATGCTAACCGGTTTTGATGTACTGTCGTTATTTAGAAAAGATGTTTTGAACCACCATATAAAACGTTTTTCAGTCCGTCATGGGCTTCTTGGCGATTATGAAGTACATGGGCGATCACCCGTCGCGGCGACCACGATACGGCACTGAATTGACCGACCAGATATTTTTTCCGCCACTGAATTATGTTCGCTGGTTTTTCTGGTTTTGTTGGTTTTTACATTTTTGAGCAAAACAAGCGTACAGCTGACCGATTGGTATCGTGGGCGTGTGATGTACACCTCATGCAGCCCGACCAAATAGTTTCATTTTATGACTTTTTTGTTTATTTGACAGACTCTTGTAGATATGTTTAAAAACACGATGTTGTGTTTTCTGCGTTTTTTCGTAACGTCGCCAGTTGTCACGCCATTTACGCTGTCCGCAGGAGCCGCTGCGTGACGAGACGTACTGCCAGCTGATGAAGCAGCTGACCGACAATCGCAATCGAATGTCCGAAGAGCGTGGCTGGGAGCTGTTCTGGCTGTGCGTCGGCCTCTTTCCACCGAGCCAATCGCTGCTGAAGGAATGCCAAACGTTCCTGCGCACCAGACAACACCCTGTAGCGGCGGACTGCTTCAATCGACTGCAGAAGGCGCTGCGGTGCGGTTCTCGCCTTTGCTCATCTGTAGTCATATGATCTTTGGAGCAAAATCAGCACTTGTATCATCAACCATAAAAAAGATCAAGACAACACTTTTAAAACATTAATTAGATCACATCACTGATCACAGACAGCAACAGAAATTCTTATAGTGCACAGCTTAGATTGTTTCCCGTGGTCAGCTGAAAAGTCACTGACTGATTGCAGATGTGGAACGCATCGAAAATACCCGCCACACCAAGTGGAGGTTGAAGCAATCCAGCACAAAACGACGCAGATCTTCCACAAAGTCTACTTTCCTGACGACACTGATGAAGTGAGTTCATGTACACGCATAGCAAATTTGAACGCCGTCACTTTGATAGCCAAACACGCTTCGCTTTTTTAATTTCAAAAAATCGTAACATTTCAGGCCATCGAGGTTGACTCAAGCACGCGTGCGCGTGATTTCTGCCAAAAAATTGCCACCAGACTCGGGTTGAAGAGCGCCGAAGGGTTTTCGCTGTTTGTAAAAATTTCTGATAAAGGTAGCGGCGGTTTCACAAAAAATAAAACATTTTATAAAAAAACATTTGTTGATAATCCTTTCACTCAAAAAGCCAGCCAGTTTGGGCTGGGATACTGTTTTTATACAAGGTTTCTTTTTGTGTTTTGCCTTCCCACTTGCATTCTGGTTTTTATTGAGTACGTGTTTGTCCTTTCTATGACAACATGACGAGTGACAGAATGAAATAAACAAACGATGCTGTACGTTTCAGTCATATCCGTGCCAGAAAACGATTTCTTCTTCGACTTTGTGCGTCAACTGACGGAATGGGTGCGAAAGGCGCGTCCAACCAAAGATGGTAACCGTGTACAGGGTTTTTTATGTTTTTCGGTATCTGGTTTTGTTTTTGGGAGAATAACAACACGGCTGTGGTTTTAAATGTGGAAATCAATCCACTTGTTTTCTGCCAACAACAACATTTATTCTTAAAATTCAGGTTCAATACCGCACTTCACATATCAAGTGTTCTTTATGAAGAAACTGTGGACCAATACAACGCCGGGCAAAGACAGAAATGCTGACTTGATATTCCATTACCATCAGGTGAAATCGGAGTCCCGTTAAGTTTTTTACAGAAAAAAATTGATGATCAGCTGCATTATTTGAATTTTTGTGCGCTGATTCGTTACACTTGCATTAGTAGGCTTGTAAGCTAGTAAGCCAGATAGATTTAGAAGCGTCACGAGTTATGTGGTCTTTAACTCGGCATTCAAAATAAAATGTGATTTTCAAAATCAGCTTATTCACAGTAGCAGATGTTCCTAAACAATGAAGTCAAACATGACATAAGCAGCAACCTACAATTGTATGTCAAAATGTAACTGAACTGTAGCATACACTGCAAAGTACACAGGAACTCCCGAAATACCTCCGCGGCTACCACCAGTGCGATCGTGACGAGGCCGTTCGACTGGCGACCCTGATCTTGAAGGCGAAATTTGGCGACGACAAAACAGCAATGCAACAGCTGGCGCATGTCGTTGGCGACATTGTGCCGAGGGATCTGTACAAGCAGCAGTCGTCTGCGGAATGGAAACGGGTAATGCTGTTATATGGATAGCAAATCAGCTGATTGGTTTGTGGTCACGTGATGCATGCTTTCGGCCCCCCAAAGCAGTTTCTGCACAGAAAGCATACATCACGTGATTCGCTACAATTTAAAGTTCGACAGCAGCAATATTCTAACGTGGCGCGGAGAAATGACGTTCGGTCAGTAGTGTCACCATTTTGAATTGGCGCGTCAAGCGTGCGACTGATTTCCGTTCGACATCCATTCAGTCGCAGAACCTAACTAAAACGAGCGCATCACCGCCTCCCTGATCGCACAGGCCATCACGGCCGCCTATCCGTCGCACGCTGCCGCGCTGACGCCGGACGACGCGAAGGTGCAGCTGCTACGCACCGCCCACCAGTGGCCGACGTTCGGCTCGGCGTTCTTCGAGGTGAAACAGACGTCAGACCCGACGCTGCCCGAGAAGCTGCTGATCGCCATCAACAAGCACGGCGTCAACCTGATACACCCCGAGAACAAGGTGCTCTTTTCATTTTAGTTCGCGAACCGCAGGAACTCCGATAAAAACTGCAAGAACATTGATGGTTTTTCTTATTCGATTCGGCCCTCTCTGTCGCGCCAGCCAATCATCGGAACGCCAATGGTACATACATGTACAGGGTTGCTGATTACAATGTCCTGCAGTTTGCAGTCGTTTGTTAGCACCACCTTGTACATTTTCTGAATGTGAAAATTCCATTCTCGGTGCAACTGAAATAAACAGCACCTGGGCATGTGCCGGATTCTGTTTTTGAACTTCAATTGAAAACAAACGTTGTTGTGCGTTGTTAAAAATAAAACCGAAATTTCTCGCAGGAAATCATCGTAACATACCCGTTCACGCGTATTTCCAACTGGAGCAGTGGCAACACCTATTTCCACATGACGGTCGGCAATTTGATGAAGGGCAACCGACTGCTGCTCGAAACTGCGCTGGCGAGTGCTTGCTTGCTCGCTTGTTTGTTTGTTTCTTGCAGCAAAACGTCATCATGTATCAGTCTTCGTCGCTTTTGGAAAACCGTGCAGATTGACACGTGAATTTTTTACGATCTTGATGCACAATCAGAAAGAAACACATTGCACATTCTCAGATTGACTGAAACGAGACTTGCGCTGCATTTAAAAATCACACAGAAAGTTTTTTGCATCCTGCACTGCACAGCAAACTGCACTGCATTTTGTCCTGCATCGTTAAAAAATTCTGAAAGGGACTCCCGTACCCGTACTTTCAGAAAATTTATAATGATGCAGTGCAGGATGCATGCAGTGCAGGTTTGCAGTGCAGTGCAGTGCAAGATGCAGCGCAGGATGCAAAAAAATCTGCGTGATGAGTGCTGATTATATTTATTTTCATGCTCAGCCAATCAGTGTGCTGCATTTGAAAATTGAAAGAAATTGCGAAACTGCGTTTGCAGGGTTACAAGATGGACGATCTTCTGACGTCTTATATCAGTCTGATGTTGGCGAACATTAACAAAACGCAGCGGGAATACACTGCGTTATGAGGTGTAATTGTGATTGCTCATGAGTTTTGGTTTCATTGTTTTTTGTTTCGATACTAATCTTCTGTTTTGTTTTGTTTTCTTACTTTCTTAGTTGCATGTTTGTCGTTTGTTTTCTATTTTTTATTCTTTTCTGTTTCACATTTTAATTGTTTTGCCTATTTGTTTTCTTCATTATTCACCCAAGAACTGTGAAGTTTTTGTTCACCGGTTTGCTTCCAACAGTTTTCTGAACATGTAAAAAAAATTTCACAAGTTTAAATGTATTATTGCAATAATCCAGTACTATTGCATATCGTGTTACTGCTGCAATTTTATGACAGACATTTTTGACTGCCATTATTTTTATCAGATTTTTTATCTAATTATCTCATTGTTTCTCTTTTAGATGTAACTTTCTTTTCCACTGTTTTTTAGCTCGAACTACACGGGAATTTTGTTTTATCACAAAAAGGGGGCTAAATCATATTTTGATATTCTATTGCGGGAAGTCACAACAGCATTCTTGTTTTTTTGTGTTTGCGTTTTGTGCATTTGTATTCGTGTATTCTGTGTTGACTTTTTTGTGGTTTTGGGTTTTATTTAGATTAATTAATTAATTAATATCTATTGATGAAATAAGAAAACGTGTAAATATATTAGTAGTTTGGTGTTTTGTGAAACATTATTGTTATAACTACTTGTGATTCGCTTCATTCTTTTCTTGTAAATATGATTTTAGCGCCCTGTTATCCTTGATTCGTTTTTGTCAAATTTGTTTTTTTCTCAAAATCTGGTTTTGCTTTTCGATTGATGGTTTTGAGTGTTCGTTTTTAATCTTTCTTTGACTCATAAGTTTTTAGGTATAAAACTTTTGTCTTGTGATACAGGTGGTTTTGCAATTATCGTGCGTGTGACTGACTTTGCATGCGTGTTTCTCTGTTTTGTGTGTTGTGGTTGGCGAAAAATTAAGAAAATAAACTATTTTTTCATGATCGATGGAACCATAGATTAAAGGCACAAGAGTACCTCAAAAGCTGACTCACGGTGTGGTCGCTGACAAACAAAGGTGGTCGCGTGTCCCTGTTCAACGTGTGTAATTTCACAGTGTTCGCATTGTTTCGTTGATGTTTTCCGCGAGAGCACAAGTTGTTCTTGACTAAGCGAAGTTTTCCAATCGCCACAGGTCAATCCGTCCGACATTCGCACATGCCCTGCCACGTTCACCGGGGTGTGTTGTTCCCGCTCGATGCAGCATTGTTTTGTCTGTCGTCGTCAGCCAGCAGTGCACAAGCGTGAGTCAGTGAATGACCTTTAGTGAGTAGTAATAACTGCCGATGATAGCACAATCAAACACGCACCTTTGCATGAAACCGGTCGATTAATTGTTTTGTGATCATTTCCAAACAGTCTTTAACCAATGTTGCATGTTCAGTCAAAATTTGATATGTGCACATATCCCATTATTTCCACTTCATCGTTCCTCTTTGTTTCAGGTTTTTTATTTTCTTACAATGAATCTTAAATGTTATAATAATGAAATCAAGCTGCGTTTTGCGTCTATATTTAGGACACTATGAAATTACGACACATACGTCCCCATAAAATGTGCAATTTCTTTGTTATGTGAAAATAATTTTTTTTTCATTTTTTGTGCAACCTCTTCAAAGTTGACCCATTATTTTGGGTTTCATTGAGAGAAAAAACTTGCACAATAAACTTTGATTGAAAAATTAACCGCAAACACCGGCAGCTCCAACACTCGTTTTCATCACATACATTGAAAACACAGTTATCAATCAATGTTACTAGAAGCTTGCTTAATTGACACACCCCATTCATGGTGTCGAGTTGTAAGCTAATTTTAGTTACCGATATAAAGAATAAATGTGTTGACATAATGTTGCCAGTGTTGTCATGTTTTGTGCAGTATGCTTTTATTGCTTTGTTGTCAATTACTTTGGTTACACTAGCAGTTGACCCGTGCCTACGGCCCGGGTTGTTCGTTGGTCCACAAGCAGCGGTTGTTTTGCACGTTTCGCCTGGCTGGCAAAAGCGGGTTTCTCAAATCGTTAATGGTAAAAAAAACACGATATATTTTTCAACAAACAATCCATCATGGTTGCAACAGTTCCCACTTTTTCTTCACTGATAACCTGTTTGTCTGTGTTTGTTGTAGCAACACATCCAACCATAGTGACGTCACAAACATCGGACTCATCATCAAGCGTCTACCACATTGGGCATGTATTTTCAGGATCAGGAAGTTGCGAGTTTTTGATTCAAAATGTCATAAATTTTTGGGGTTCTGAGACTCAATGGGTTTGCAGACATCTCGGATCACTTTACCACTTTTGCCTTTTCAAGATTCACGCTAAAAAGCCAAACCCCATTCTAAAATCAACACTAAAATTCATTCCATGCCAAAATTTTATGCCATGCAAAAAAATTTCGTGTAATACTGGGTTTATTCTGCAATTTTTAAATGCATTTTGGAATAGATTTTGGGATTTTTTGAGTGAGTTCTGAAGATTGATTAGATTATTTCCTTCAGTCTGAAAAGAGAAACTTCTCACAGTTCAATTCAACGGTTTGCAACGGAAGTCAATTTGCTGTGTTGGATTGGACAATTTTCGTTGTGTTTCTAAAAGGTAAAAACAAAAACGTAGGCGGGATATGTTTTATTCGAACTATTATCGTTTCAGGAAGACCGGAGGCACAACCGAATTCATTAAGCTTCACGCCCTAAGGAAAAACCCCACAACCGAACTAAACCCGTAAAACGTCAGCACACGGCGAAATGTCTACCGTAACCTAATTTTAATTTAGTGAAACATTTTCCTATTCCCGTGTGCAAACGCATTGATTCCCGGAACCAAAATAAAAGATAATACAATGGGTAATATTGCGTATAAAAAGCCTGCAAAAATTCAAATCCAAAGCAATTTTTCAAGCAATCAATCCAAGCATCCAAAGCATTCCAAAACCATTTTAATTGCCTGCAAATCAGCAAAACCATCAGTGAGCTTAAGCTAAGTGGCGTGCATTACTGCATTTGCTGCAGAACCACAAACTCAAAAAATTGTAGACTAACAACAGAAATCCACTGGTGGTTTCGCTAGCTCACACTAGTTTGTTAATTTTCTGGAGTGTCATACATGTTTTATTCACTGACGCATAAAAAGGAGCTACGATACAAATTGACGTTTATTTTGGGATTTTCGATTAATTTTTTGCTATTTATAGGCGCGCTTCGCTTGATCCTCGTTTACGGTATTCCTTCATAATTTTGTTCTTTTTGTCGTTCTGTTATTCGGTCGTTCTGTTGACACGCACGTACAAGCTGGAAGTACGTCTCTTTGCACGTTTTCTGATTATTTTCTTTTGAGTTGGCTGCAGTAGGCAAGGTGTTTATAATGAGAGAGAATCAGGTCCGTTGTGAATGGTGCTGACGCCATCCTTGCGGTTCTGCTGATCGCATGTGGTACATCGTTCAGATCAAAAGAATCACAGCAGAACGACCAACAGGACCTGCCTGAGCTGTTGAGCTGTTGAGCAAACATTCCGCCAAAAGGGTAACCCAACAACTCTGCATCTTTGCCTCGTTCGTTCATCCATCCATCCATTTTATTTCGCAAAAAGCAGGAAACTAAAACTGTATGAATACCCCCCCCCCCCCCCCCCCCCCCCCCCCCCCCCCCCCCCCCCCCCCCCCCCCCCCCCCCCCCCCCCCCCCAACCCCCCCCCCCCCCCCCCCCCCCCCAAATTTTAAAATAAAAAATTTCTATTAAGTAGAATTTCTCGACTTTCTTGCCTGCCATGCATGTAGCTTTTTCGACAAACCCCCACCCCTAGACCCTGGTGACCCATGTACATGTAGTTCGTCGGTTCACTCATGGCTCGCTTAATATGTGAATACATACAATTGTATGTCAACGCGATTTGGCAGCTTGTCACTTTAAAAATGTCTACAGATTCTATTTCAGCTTGCAACTGTCCAACATGTTCCAGACCCGACTGTTTGTAATTCTTATAGTGATTGTGTTGATCAGCGGAACGGATTGTTTTCACGGACTAGTCAGAGAAACACGACGAAAAAACATTGAAGAGTCAGGTTAGTCTTGTGCTTGTCTAAACAAGAAGCTAAACATGAATTGGCAAAACAAAACAAAACAAAACAAAACTCCGAACCATAGGCATCTGGGATGCGCACACGGTTTTGACTATTTTAGTAGCAACTTTGTGGGCAAAAAAAGTCAAAACCGTGGAATTAAAAATCGGTTACATATTACGTTGAGTGGTGTCGGTGCGTATGACGTTCATACACGCTGGTGCGACCAGCCAGTCACAAAACATCGAAACTGGTTACAGAACTGACCGAGCGTTTGTCCCGTGCAGCTGACAATGATTCCATTGCAGACCGATCAGAGGACAAATGGCAGCGCGCGCGGCACTACCGACCACGCTACAAACTGTGGTACACCGCAGTGAAGTCACCATTCAGCAAGAAAATGCCTCGTTTCTGAGCCCGATTTGGGTTGTGTTTTGATTTAAGAGCTTTGCGTCTTTTTTCTGTATTCGACCGTGTCAAACCGAAATGACACCAAGTTATCTAAAACGTGCTCTTCAAGCACAGCATCCCGGAGTTTCAGTTTAACTGATTCCGTGTCACGTGAAAAAAAACGTGAATTTGGCAAAAACTAAAACTAAACTGAAATTCTGGTGCCTGTGAATGAGGACAGGAACGGATATTTTTAAAAGCAAAAGAAAAAACCACATGTTTGAATGAATCTTCACAGTCGTTATAGAGTGATTTTTTGAGTTTCTTAGGACGATTCCGCTTAGGAAGCATTTATTGATTGATTCTCAATATATGTTGCTGCAGTGACTGCTTGCCTCTGCTGTTTCTGTTGGACTATTTGCAGAAAAAAGCTTGTTGCATTGTTCTTGTTGTTGTTGATGTTTTTAAAATTTAACAAGCTAAACTGACCAACCGTAAATTGAAAAAAGAACACAAAAATTTCGGACCGTTTATGACCGCCGTCACGTCACGCCAATTTTTTTCGGTTCCTATCGACAGCAGTGGCGAGCACGCATCCACACACGAGCATTTCTGGTAAAAGCTTTACCTGTACCGGTTATCCGCCAAGATTTCTTCATTGGCAATGGAGCCAGCACCTCAGAGGAAGGGGTGTACCCTCCCTAGTCCAAGTTTGCGCCTCGTGAAAAGGGGGTTGTGACACCACCCCAAAACTCGGCACCCTTCCCCGTAGGTACCCCTCTGTTAAGTTGCAAAAATCTTGTTTTTCCACGAATTTTTGTACAATAATCAAGATTCGCTTTCCAGATCCTTTCAGGAGGGGGGAGGTGCAGTGTGATCCTACAGAACCGTATAGCATCCGGTGCACCCATATGACCTTCTGGGTGGTTACCGAATCAAACTATGTATGTAATGTAGATTTTTGCTCCAACCGTACCACCGGGATAGTATACCGTCAGACATTTTTGGAACCCCCACCAATCCCAAAACCGTACCGTGAAGACTTTCGTAGAATTTTAAACGGTTTAAGGAGCAATCTGTGGTTTCAGAACGGCACGATTACGGTTTGTTCACCATTATTGCTTGTATGAAACCATATTCTCTACACACATATACATACAAATGTACGTCTATAGGGTTTTCAAATCGTTTTTCTCTTTCACCGCTGAAAAGACCACTAAAAGCTAAATACTAAAATAACCCACGTTCAACCTGTGCATCAACATGAAATTCCGATTTCTACCAAGCTAATTTTTAGTCGACTGACGTTGTCGCGTATTTTCAAAACTCAACACTTCACAACTGCGCAGTTTTTTGTTGTGCTGGTCAAATTAAGAAAACCGGTCTGAAAACGTAAATCCAAACGTTTAAACTGAAGAAACCTTCAAGAGGGCAAAAATGAACACGAAACTGAACATTGTCGGAACAGCATTGTTAATTTCAATGTTTGCAAACCTGGTCATGGCATGTACTACATCGCAACATAAAGGTGGTATAGTGAAAAGTATACTTGAAAATTACAGTGATCAACTTTGAAACACTCTAAAATGGAAAATACTTGCAGGGGTTGTCCACATGCGCCACATGGGCCACCAGGGTCACATGGGCTACATGGGCAACATGGGAATGCAAAGTGACGCGCCATCGAGTAAGTGTGTCGGTAAAAAAGTCAAAACTGAAAAGTTGGCTATATAAGTGCACGCGAAATACGGTACCGAACTTTTTTCAATATCGTACCGCAAATTTTTACGCCTCTGAAATAATCGGGTACCGACCGGTAAAAAAATTGTGCCTGAACCATACCGTCGCCACACTACACGCAAGTCGACTAATAACGAGCAGTCACTAAAAAACACCGAAAACTGATGGCAGAACTGTTCGACTGTTTTCGGTTCTCCCTGAAAATAAACGTGATTCAATTGCAGAACAATCAACTAACAGTAAGAAACGCCGGCGGAACTACCGACCACGCTACAAACTGTGGTACACCGCGGTGAAGTCACCATTCAGCAAGAATAAAAACTAAACCAACAAATGACTATGACAGTTTGTGGGGCGATTTTTTCAAGTTCGTGATGCGAATTCCGTTTGGTATTTAATTTACAGTTTTGAATGGAGTTTGGTGATGATGTTGGTGTCGGTATTGGTATTTTTAGCGTGAATTAAATTAAACTAAACTGAGCAAGCGCAATTGAAAAAAACGAATTCCGATCCGACCCTTTTTTACTGCCGTCGAACCAGTTTATGTAACAGCGATCGTCACGTCAGAAACCGTATCAGTAATTTTGACCGGATCATTGGCATCGAGATTGGCATTGGCACTGAGATTGACACCGAGACTGTTATGTTATTCCCCCCCCCCCCCCCCCAGAATTTCTGTGAAAAGTAGAAGTTTCTGCGACTTCCTTCCTGCCATGGAAAGTATTTTTGCCATTTTGCTCACCCCTAAAAATGGTTTCCAAATAAACCCCCCCCCAAAAATAATCCCCCCCCCCAAAATAAACCCCCACCCCCAGAAGTCGCTGAAGAAATAAACCCCCATGGGGGTTTATTAGAGGTAATACGGTATGTTGTTTTTTCAGTGTGACCAAATGACAGAAAATCACAAAAAGTCACAGAATCGTTCGCTCGTTTCCATTTGCATTATCGCGGAAACGTTCTTCCGAAAAGTTCTCATTATAAACGGCCAGCGTTTCATCCGCATGCCTCGGTGTGCTCTCCGTTGCGACCACATAAACGCCTTGTTTGCGACTTGTCTGCATTTGAACGACGCCGCCCGTTTGGATGTCGATCACCAGTTTGTTCAATGGACCGTGCAGCTCGACGCCCGGTGCGTGCACACTCACGTGACGCAGTTCAATCGCGAACGACAACACGTCCAAGAGCATGCAGCCAATCAGCGTCCATTCGCTGCTCGTTTGAATCAGGTGACCGGTGTGACCCTGCGCAACTAAAATGCTGCTGTTTTATTATTTATTGTTACATTGATGAGCCTTGCATGCACAATGTGTTGCAAATGCGGTTGACGTTTTTCTTTACATCGTATTAAACGGTACACAGTTGAACTCTAAATTATAGGCTATCAGCTTATTGGCTGGTGATCACACGTGATTCATGCCACATTCTGTGCAGGCATTGCTGTGGAGGCGGAGTCTCTCTCCTGCACGTAAAGCATGCAAAACCAGTGAGCATACTGTGTCGGTATAATTTAGAGTTCGACTGCTGGTGCTCCCACGACGGTTTTATCCGCAGAGTGCACATGTGTAACATCAACCTGCATATTTCTATTCCATCGTTCAGGCAACCCAGCAATTTGCAGTGACTCGTTTGGTATCGGATCGATTGCCATTGGCCCGATGTAATCTATCAAACAACAAAGTCTGGGCAATTCTCTTTTCTTTTTTACCTGTTGCTAATAATGTAAACTCACAAAACAGAAACACCGTGATAGTGATGCCACAAAGTGCAGCTCTGGCATGACACAGCCAACTGTGATGCATTCTTGGCAGCAGCAGCACATACGAGCTGACACACTGCACGCACATGTAAATGATGCCAGCTGCCACTGCAATGCCGCCAGCTGCCAAGTTGACCGTCGGTTGAATTGTGGTCTGTCAAAAGAAAGATATTCAATTAAGTTTCGTTTTATTCTATCTTGCTTTTAAATAGCCGGTCAAAGCATGCCAAAGGAAAAAGCTGAAGTCACGGAAGTATATTTGTTCTACACACTGTTTTTTTATTCACGATTGTCTTCGCTGATTGGCCGCAGCAGCTGGCCAATCAGCATAGGAAGTCCGATTTGTTCATTATCAAACGCACCGGAACATTGCCAACGACGGAACACGCAAACGAGACGAGCAAACCAAGCCAAAGGCAGGCAACACTGGTTGCGCGCCACAGTCTGCCAGGTCTGTTTACCGAGTGTTTATAAAACGCGACAATCGCACGATGACGAACGTACATACTGACGAAAACTGAAGAAACACGCACAAGATTCTTTCATTCTTCAAGATCAAGCTCTGACATGAACACAGCAGTACGAAGTGTACCAATCTGATGACATGATGAAAACTTGAAATTTAAAAAGTTGAAAAAACAGCACTTCAGTGGCGGCCAAAAGTTTGGAAACCTCTGCATGCGCTGCATATCGCGCATTTTTGCGTTATTACTATGCACATAAGCATATATTTTTGATTTATTTTGGATCTTGATTTATTTTGGAACAAGCAACTGTTGTGTTCACAAAAACAAAGCTCGCTGGCTGCCCTTCTTTTCTAAAATCCGCTTTTCTAAAATTAAAAAAACAATCAAAATTGGAGTGCACTGCTTGCCAAGTACAGCGGTTACATTTAACAGTTGACTGAAAACGCACGACTCCGGTGGCAGCGCTCCGATGTCACTAGAACGAAAACACAAATCATTGAAACTCAAATGAAGTTAAGTTGTCTTTTATTTTGTTTCTGCGACTCAATGCCAATGGATTCGAGCCACTTTTTCAAATTACCAATCTTGAATTACCGCGTGAAACTGATTGATTACTCATCGCAGAACTTTTAAAAATATGAGGTTTAAAACCAGCACGCTGATTGGTTTATCACATCAGTCAATCAATGATCCAAGTTTTAGCAATCATTGCGTTTTCTTGCGCTTTCGCACACAGGCATTTTATTCAAAAAACGGTTGGCGATAGACCATGCCAAGAATGAATGTGTACCTGATGTGCGGCAACACTAAATCGGTGTGATTCAAACTGCCGCCAACTGCATAGCTGCAATTTTGTTTTTTTCACACAATTTTCAAGTCTTTTCATTTTTCTTGTTCAACCAAGAATCTGGAATTGCGAAAATCCTTTTCATAAAAACAGGAAACCAACGGCACACAGAGCGTCAATAAGCCGGAAACGAACGCGAACACCGGAATGAGCCAAACTTCCTTCAGTGCCATCTTCTTTTGCCTTCGTTTATTTTTCGTTCATGCATTTTCTCAGTTTTTTTGAAACATTTTCGGTATAATTTCAGAGCATAGAAGACGCTCTTTTATGATCATGGATGGGCAATGCTTTAAAAACATGCATGTTCATATTTTTTCAATAAAAAAACGTCTTTGGAACTTTTATGTCTTGGATGGTTTTTTTTATTTGCTCACATGCGTCATCGCATTTCACATACATTTTGTGTCACTTCCGTTAGCAGATTGGAATAAAACTGAAGTTACGAGTGTTTTTCCTGCCAATGTAACACTGACAATGCTCATGACTGGTTATATGCGTAAGCGTAATAGTGCCGTGCCTTTCGCGCATTTCTGGCGATGTGGTTGGCTGAACGTAGGACATAACAGTGAGAAATACCTTTTTTGTTAATTGTGGTGTTTTCGCGCTCACAACTATAAAACCTACTGCTTGAGTTTTGAACCATGTTCTGAGGAACTTGTGATTTCAGAATAAACACATTTGTATAAACAGTGTCATGTGGTACACTTGCACATAAAACAAACCGAATCTGCAGCGTTCTTATCAGAGTTCCATATCAGTAAATCAACAGAAGTTGCACGTGTTTCCGGCTCAGTTTTACGGGTGTCATCAGCTGGTTTCTTTGTCACCGCAACGCAGGCCAAACTTGAATAAACACAGTTCACTCTGAACACTGCAAATCCTGTATTGTTTTTGCTTGGTGGAGTTCCGACTGAAATTACTAAAGAAGCATGGCAGAAAAAAGTGAGAAATGTTTTTTTTCAAACTTTTTGTGCGTAATATGAGAATGTGCCAGCGTTTCTGCTCAAGACATTGCAACATACATATCAGTTCGCTTCATCAACAAAAAAGGCACGTGTGAAAAAATGCTGCAATGTTCAGCCGGCAGCTTGGTTGGATCTTTTCAGGAGGCAATGACAACAGCGGACAAAATCATCAGAAAACTTCAGAAAAACGCGTGCGTTCTTGCGCAGGTGTTCGAGCTCGCCTGGACGCGGGCGAATTCATCGTTTGCGCCGAGGGCTATCTGTTTGAGTTTGAGCGTCGTGGTTATCTGCAGGCGGGCGCCTACGTGCCCGAGGTGGTGCTCGAGCATCCGCATCTCGTCAAGCAAATGTACGAAGAGTTCGTGCACGCTGGTAGTGATGTCGTCGAGGCGTTCACGGTTCGTTTTTACGATGCTGTTGATTTTTTAGAAGAAGTTGGGCTGAAAGAAATGAGTTTAAAAAACAGCAGTGTTGCAAATTGTCTTGTCATCAATCAGCGCTGAGAAAATCAGCGAATAATTGATTAATCATTTTATCGATTTAGTGCACTTGACAAAACTGTGACACACTGACGGTTTCCGAAACTTTTATCGAAAGTAAAAGACGAATACATATCTAACCATTTCCAAGCACAAGACTCAACCTTGTGCTCGTCAGAAACAGTCAGATGCTCACTTTAGACTTTTCGTTGAAACCGAAATCCAAACTTTTTGGCGCGGAAGTCGAGTGATCTGAAATAAATGACAGTCCCTTGAAACACGGCGGTCCTTCTCATGGGCTTGTTGAGACCTTAGTACTATGGTCACCGCGAGAAGCTGCGTCACATTGACCGTGAGCACGAGCTCGAGCCACTGAATCGATCGGCACTGCGCATGGCACGCCAGGTGGCAGATGACAGTGGCACATTAATGGCGGGCAACATCAACAACAGCTGCGTGCCGAGGGATGCGCCAAATTATGAGCAGAAAGTCACTGGCATGTATAGGGTAAGCTATGTTTTTCGTATATTTTGTGAACCGCAAGCTGCTACGATTTATTGAAGTTGATTATTACGTGTATTTGAATCGGACAGCGATTATTGGCGGAAAGGATAAACACTGTGTCTGTCAAAACTGGCATTCGGTTTGTGTAAAACAGGCAGAAGTGCTTGTGGAATACTCACCGAACCGCCGTGTCTGGCAGGCTTGGTTACGGTTTTGTTTTGTGGTGTTGCGCAGAGTTTAGTTTGGTTGATTATTACCTTTGTATTCAAAGTAATATCACAGGAATCGCTGGAATGGGCGGTACAGGAGGGTGCTGATTTCATCATCGCTGAGACCATTGAACACTACAAGGAGGCTAAATTGGCACTCGACTGCATTCGACAGTATGCACCAGGTGATTCTTCACGTCACATTTGCCGCCTTTGCACTCACTGATTGGTTAATATGACGAATCATCATTGTGCATTTCAGCAAGTTTGTCATTTCGATTGTCATATCGGACTGACAAGGACATGACAAATTACTTTTTTTAATAATTGTGTCCACATAAAAAACAGTTGCTGCGTGTGGTGTTTCATACGTCCTCCCTCTGGCAATTTTGCAACACCAACTAACACACCAAATAATAAACATTAGGCAAGGAAGCGGTGATCATGATGGCACAAACCAAAGTGCAAGAACGCCTGACCGGGGATGATTTGAAGATTGCTGAGGCACTGCTCCGTCTTGAGAATCATGGCGCGGACGTGGTTGGGCTGAACTGCAGCTGTGGGCCACAGGTGCAGTAAGTCGTTGACGGGTACATAAAATGAGTGTTTATACAGGCGTGGGAAAGTGTGCGGGTTCATAAATGACCATTGCCCTACAACCCCCCCCCCCACGAGACGCAAGCAACTTAGGGGAGGTAAATACACCTCCTCATCTTCGGTGCTGGATGCGATACATTTGTTTTGTTTTGTTTTGTTTTACGCAGGTCAAATATTGTCGTTGTTTTTTTTAATCTAATTCAGATTCACATTGACCTAATGCGAGACGTTCGCAAAGTTTGCAATGGTCACCTGGCATCGTTGCCGGTGCCCTATCAAACCAACTGGCAGCGACCACGGATGACGAATCTGATAGTGGAAAAGAACGGTGATAAAACGTTCGCTGTTTGCGGTGTATCGCCAGGTAGACGCATGCGGTGACCCCTGAGCCTGGCTTGTCAGTGCGACGGCACCAGCCAGGCAGAACCGCCAAAAAAATGTTTGCCCTCATAACAGATCTTATGATCTGAGATGGGCGCCTTTGCAGCGCGCGCGGAACACGCTTTTTCATGACATATATGAATGATATTATATCATTCATGTAATATCAATTTTTTAAGTTCTGCAACTGAATGCGTGTGCAGACGTGAAAAGAAAACTATTTTCAAATCTTTATGTGGCAACTCAAAGTCGCCTGAGTGACTCGGCCCTATTTAGGGGACTCGTATCACTTTGCCAATTTTGAATTCCCGCGTTCTGCCATCTATGGGCGCATTGAGTTGCAGGACCAAAATAAAAGATCATACCTGGCTGCATTTTAAACGATTTTTTTGTGACATATACAATGTACATAGACACTCAATCAAGTTGAATGGTTTCAAATTCAAATGTCCCAGAAAAATTCAGAACAAGAACGCAAGTTGGCTGTGAAACATGCAGTTCAATACGCCTGTGGTGTTCCAGAAGTTTCGCTGTTTAAAAGAAATTTTCAACGCAGGCACCCGCGCATTTCCGCACAACATGGATGCGTTTTTGTGTTCAGTGGACGACGTTGTTCAATTCGGTCAGGCATGCGTCGATTTGGACATAAAGGTGACAATAAACAAAAAAATAATAATTTGCCGATAGTTAATTAAAAGGAAAAAAACAGAAGAAATCAACAAATAACTTGGACACAGTTTCTCGGTCTCTGCTGCGGCAACTCGTCACGTTTCACACGAAATTTGGCTCAAACCATTGGCCGTCAGCCAGCCAGTGCACGATACGCGCCAAATATGGACCTGCACTGGGCGCTTGGAAAACTGAATTTGACTGGCGCTGCCAAGCAGTTTCGGTAAGTAGAAACGTTGTTAGGATTGAACGATATTCATTTGTAAGTGGTCTATTTACCGTAAAGTCTTGCATGCACAACCTCTCCCATTTGTAAGACTCCCAAAACAAATGGTCGGACGGCGGAAAACCAAAATTTTTTTGCTTCATTTTTTGCTGTGGAAACCCTTGGAGAAGTTTTTAAAGTGCGATGAAAGTTAAACAAACTGGAAACATTGACTTTTCAATCGAAAAACGTGTCGATAAACGTGCAAAAACTCATTTTGAATTTCAGAAATCAGGTCAAAGTCGTTAGAGAGAAAATCAACCCAGGGGGATGTCGTCCTTGTGTTTATAATGGTCATTCTTCTTTTTATAAGACTTCCCCCACTTGTAGGGAGGGACGACACACAAAACACCTTTTTTCAAAATTTGATTTTCATTTAATAAGAACGCCTCGTATGCAATGCTTTACGGAATATTAATATAATTTACTATGTTTTAATTTTATTGACTAGTACCGTATTACCTCTATTAACCCCCCCAAAATTAAACCCCCCCTCCAAAAAAAAACCCCACCCCCTCGACAAGTTTCCAAATAATCCCCCCCCCCAAAATAATCCCCCATGGGGGATTATTTAAACCTGTTTGAAACACATACCCAGCGAATTCAGTGGCTGGTTGCAGTGAAAATGATGAAATTGTGTCTACCAAAGGCCCCAAATGGATGAGTTAATGGTAATTTCATCACAAAAGGCTGTTGTAAAAGGAAATTTCTATGTAGAGTAGAAGTTTCTGCGACTTCCTTCCTGCCATGGAAGGTATTTTTGCCATTTTGCCCACTCCTAAAATGGTTTCCAAATAAACCCCCCCCCCAAAATAAAGCCCCCCCCCAAAAATAAACCCCCACCCCCAGAAGTCGCTGAAGAAATAAACCCCCATGGGGGTTTATTAGAGGTAATACGGTATTTTAATTTTTAACTATTCATTTCAGTGAAATGATGGACAGCCAAGCCGAAATTAAACCAACTGATTGACACGTTTACACAATGGACACAGAATGGAAAGGCTTTAAAAGTACAGCACTACAGTACTACTACTGTAGACTATTGTACACGCATGTACATGTAACTTACTATCTGATATTTGCGTCTTTACAAAAACGCACGGTTTGGTTTGGCTTACAGTTTTTAATATTATGCGAGTCGTGAAAATCATAGTTACAATGCGACGTTCCAAGACCACTAAGTCAACGATAATCCAGGTTTTTTGTGTTTTTATTGATATTATTGTTTTTGTTTTGTATAAATAAGACAAGAAGTAAATTACAAAGAAAAACAAACAGTTATCAAGTTCAAAAGTTTTGAACGACCGCAACAAACAGTATGCGATCAGACAAACAATTGAAGAACAAAAAGTAAAAACATATCATAATTGTCTGAATAACACGTGGTACCACCATATCTGTTTTACCGTTTTCAAGGCTAGTCGATTTATTAGAACTTGTCAGACAAAAACAATGTTACCCACACGGGCCACAAAACAATGAATGAAACCATTTTTGTCTGTTAGCATCCCATCGTTGTTCTAACAGGTTCCGATAAACAACCTGTGGTGCAAAATTTCGTGCACTTAATTCATACATACATATCACACCAGGTCGAATTTAGAGTTGAGAAAAAACATATATTTTACCGCGTGAAATATTGTAAAGTTCCCAAGTTCAAAAGATTTTATGTAAAAAAACATTTCACAGACTACGAAATTCTTTTGTAGTGTCTCTCCTTGCGTATATTAAGCCACGTACATACAGTATAATAGAAGATTTGTAGCAACGTGTGATAGAGTTCATGTATCTAACAAACCTATGTATTTGCAGGATTCTGATTTGAAAACTCACACCATATAAATGTTTGAAAATGCTTATTTCATAGCATAGAAAATTTCATATTCCGAAAAACTAAATCGAGTATTTAGTAAACGATTGCCGCTAATTTATATTTCTCAAATATGGTGTTTTCAGACGCTCAAACAAGAAGAACACAACAGTTTTCCAAAACAATGACAAGTTCAAAGAGTGGGAACTTATGTACATTTCGTCCAATCATTAAACCATAATCATTGAAACACTAATCCTTAATTTTCCGTGAACAGGTAAGTGCAATTGTGTGCAAAACAATAAACAGAAGTGCAGAAAAACACGCGGAAAAACTTTAAAATTTGTTAATAAGTTTAGAATGACATCATAAAACCATCTTCGATCACATGTGAAATCGCGGGTAAACAACTTTTTTGAAAATCCGATTGTTTTGCTTTGATTCAAAGAACAGCTAAAATTGTGTAAAAACACTCATTCGTGGAAGCATTCAGAACTCAGACACATAAGTTTTCTCGTCAAAACAAAATGCTCAGATAGACAGACAAATAAAAAACTAGCGACAACAACGTGAACAGTGAAACAAAACGATGTGATTAGATCATCAAAAGTTCATTTGAATTCTTCATAATCAAACATTCAAAGGGTAAATAAAAGAAATTCTGACAATCAATTTGAGTTGACTAAAAACCACCAGGATTCAGGAGAAGTTTGACATACATTGATTTTCGCAAATAACAACAATTTATGTATTTCGTCACATCATTTAACCGACATACAGTGCATTGTACAGTGTATAATTTAGTCTTTTGACACACGCAGTGTAAAAATGCAAAGCAGTCCATCTGAACATTTTGAAAAAAAATGAAAGAACACACGTAACAAAACATAATCCATAAGAGAGAAATCTATGAATAAATCATGGCTCTTCATTGGGGTTCGGAACTCACATTGTTTTGGAAAAACAGAAATGATACGAGGTTACAGTTTGTTTTAATCAGTGGGGTCAAAACAGATCCTGACGACAAACCATAATTTGACCACATATCACTTTCTGCTATCCAAATAACAACGAAAAAGAGGCAAGAAACATGGCTGAATTTATTTTGAATGATATAAAAACAGCACAGAATATTGGAAACGATAATTTACTTCCGTAGGTAAAAAAGAAAGATAGTCACCGAAAAACTCTGAGCTACAAGAAAACAAAAGTTTGAAAATAGTGTGTTTGACTTTCAGTTTTGTTTCCACTTTGTGTGAAACCCACCATCTGATTTTAAGCTAGGGACAAAAATCAGAACAACTCCGAAAGAACTTCGTTGCGCTTTTTTACGACAAACTATACTGTACACAAAAATGAGTCAAATGACCGCACATGGTGAACCCGGACCAAGAAAATGAAACGCATAAACAATCAATGTTAATAAAGTCGCATCATTTGAACCTGTCGGCAGAAAATTTAGAAGTCTTCATCACAGCTGTACATACTTAACATGCTCATGTGACCTGCGTTTTTTTTGTCCGACAGGTGCTAATAAATGGACATGTAATCAGACGAAGACTGATCGTCAACATATATCAATGATGAATTGGAAGATTATGATAACGATAAAAACACACAGAATTACGACAACAAACAATAAATCAACAATAAAAACAAATAAAAAATCACAATTTCGTAAAAACGAGTGATAAGAAGGAAGATATAACTTTTGTCGATTCAAATTTTAATGATAATAATACAATAATCAACAAGTAGAATGAAAAAAAACAAGATTTTACGATTGAACGTCTGTTCGTTAGAATCTGTCTAAAACATAAAGATGGTCATCAAAATACACCAAAATGTCGCCATAAGTTTGCAATTTTGATTGACAATTTCTGACAAACAGACAATACTATAATTTGTTTTAAACTGCACTAACAGGAGAGAACGCGGTGGTGCACAGGGTGGGTGGTGCCGTAGCCGTTGCAGCAGCCGAGACAAGCAGCAAGTGTTGTTGTTGTTGTTGAGCATCAACAAACGGCGACTGTTGGTGCTGTTGAATTAAGCGGCCAAAATTGATGCCATTGATATTCGAGGCCCCAGCAGTTGATTGAGTATTCATCTGTTGCAACAGGCCATTGCTGACCGCCGAATTGCCAGCCGCTAACAGTGGTATGTGATAGTATTTGCACATTGGCCGCGTGCATTTGCCCTTGGCTGCGTCACGACACACGGTCACTTTGCCCTCGTGTACGTCCACGTAATCTGCAACACAAAACAAATATTTAGATGGTTCACAAAAACTTGTCAAAATTTCCACCCTAATGTTCACGTAACAAGTCAAGGGACCGCTTTCAGAAAAATGCAGTAATTCAAAAACCAACCTTCCACTAAATGTACATAGCGACAAGCAGCACGATCACAGTGTCCTTGTTTAAAATCGCGGCAAACTGGGAGGGTGTCCAGCAACTGAAAAATAATTTGCTGAATAGAATTTTAAAAAGATTGAATACTGAAAGTATTTTAGAACCTAAAAGTCCAAAACAAAAACATAATGGCTTTTCAAAATTATACTTTCTAGCTTTTCCTTCAGCGCGCTTTTTTAATAGACTATACTTTCTTTCGCATTTGCAAGTGACGCGCGCATGCAGTGCAACGCTTGCTCACAAAAGAGACAAAACGATTTTTAGAAGTTCAGTAAACTGAACATGCTTCTTTCACAAAAGCACATCTTTTTGGGCGTTTTATTCACTCAAACACACACCATCAACTTCATTTTGTTAGTATATTTGGCTTGTTAGCTGATGTGAGGCATTTGTTGATGCTCAAGCCATGCAGGACACACACAGAAACGAAACACAAAAACAACACGAACAATTCAAAGTTAGTGCATGGCGTGTATCACCAAAAAAACTGAAAAGCAAACGTGAACAGAAACGTCGCGATTAAAAGCATTCAACAAACCTGTGCCGCAACGTTCGCCGTGGCGAGACGGATAAATCACAAAGGGCACATAAATGCGGCATAGTGTGCACTGCAGTGTGTCCAATTGCAATGGTTTCATTGCAACTAGAAATTTCGAACAACACATTCCGGTCTGAAGGGTTCCAACGATGATCGATTAGAAACTCCCATTTATTTATTTACAAATTGTTTCACTCAACAAATATAAACACTGTATGCAATCTCCGTGCAATTTATCCGCTCGTGACGCACGGCCGACGTGCGTTTCCACTGAGAGCGATTCGGTATTTCTCAAACGGAAGACCGAGTTGTCTCTCGTCTACCTTTCCGGTTTCGTCGAAATACGCGACCGAGGCGACGTTCGACGCGACCCTGACCACTTGCTGCTGTAGTGCGGCGAGCATCGCTGCCTGTTGCACTGCAGAGCTGCGTTGCTGCTGCTGATGTTGGTGTTGTTGGGCGGCGTACGCTGCGCTCAGGTCAATCGACGACGGTGGCGCTAATGTCTGTGCCGCAGCAGGCAGCACCGCCGCTGTTGCATGCACCTGTGGTTGTTGTTGTTGCGCCGGTGCACTTGGCTGAGTCGTGCCAACTGAATTGGTTGCATTCAGAAATCAGCGTTCATTTCAACGAAACATTTTGTTGCGTGTGTGGTGTTTGTGCAGAAACAAAACAACGAAAGCATACCAAATGGTGTATGTCTAATATGACATGGGTGATGTGGCAGTTACACATGTATCCAGCACCATGGTGTGACTTGTCCAATAAAAGCGAAACTCCGTGATCATGCAACGGTTACAAAATGTGTGGCAAAGCCGATTAAATTTTAAAACAATTACAGTGTTCAAATGAAACCCATCACCATCGAGAGTGTAGCACGATTGTTAAAGGTGGTTCATGTTGGCCTCTTTTGACAAAGAGCATACAATCATTTCAGGCTTCAAACGCGCGCTGATGCACGTGCTGAATGCGTGTGATGATGTAAGCACTTTCTATGAGGTCCTAGTGAACCTCCTGTTGCAAAGAACAAACCAACCAAGACGACGGTTTTTAAAAAATCGGTTAAAGACAATGACAGATTATTATTTTTTGAATAACAAATTTGGAACTATCTAGTTATTTTATATAACTGTTATTTTTGTTAATTCAATTTTTTAAAACTCGTCGTCCTTTTTCGGTGCATTCAACGAACAAGCATTTGGGTGATAAACAACAATGAATAGAGCAAGAAGAGGATGCAACGCAATCTAAATTCGTTGATTTTTGTCCACTTTTGCATGTTCCTTTAAATTATAGTAAAACTTCAAAAAGGCTAGTATTATTGCGACAGAACTACCTGAAATGACCTAAATTCACTGACCTGCCTGCTTTAGTCTAAACATCTTCGGAACCAGCTTTATTGAACTGGTTTCTTTTTCATTTCTTAGAACAGCCATAGCAAAGCTCAATACAATTCCAACAATGGCACACAACACGACCACACGATAGAGGTTAGAAGAGAGCGGTCAAGACTAGTCCGTGCGTTTTAGCATTCAGGAAAAAACAATTAAAAAACATCATTCCAAAATTTTCAATCCGAAATTACAGCGCATTCGATGTTCTCAACAGGTTGGTTTTTTTGGGAAAGCCATAACCGTAGCAAACACCGAACAGAACCTGCTAATGAGCTCTTCATTTGCATTCCAGGAATTGTTTCTTCAAATTTTCAAAGCACGTTCAGAACGAAAATCAGCAAGACTTACACGACACCGGTATGTAGCCGGGGAACGCGTTCTGCTGGCCAGCGAATGCGGCCGCGGGTATCGCCGAGAGTTGGCCGATGGAGGCCGCTTGCGGGTACGCAGCAGCGTGCAGTGCCAGGTTGTAATAGGCGGACGCCGGGTTCAGCGGGGCACCGCCCGTCGTCGAAATGCTCACTGGCGTCGACACCGGCTGATAGACGGGCATGCCAGATTTGTCCAGTGCCGCCCGCTTGGACGGCACTATAGCTTGTTGTTGTGTTTGTTGCTGTTGTTGTTGCTGCTGTTGTGTCTGTGACTGTTGTTGTTGTGCGGCAAGCGCTGCCTGTTGCTGCTGTACGGCGCTCGCTTGCTGCTGAGATTGTAAAGCCTGAAATTGGCAAACGTTACATCAGGATTCTGATCGGGATACGGTTTTGTTTTGAATGGTTTCCAAAGGTGCCAAAAACCAGATACGGTGCAGATAAATTGATGAAGTATATTCTAACTTTATAACATATCCAGCTACCTGATTGGTTGATGCATGCATTCTGTGCATGAATTGCTATGGAGGCGGAGTTTGGTTTGCATAAAATCCATGCATCATGTGACCACCAACCAATCAGCTAGTTGGACATGTTATACAGTTAGACTGTATGTATCTCATTTCTTTTTCACACAACACAACTCACGAACCATAACTATTATTAATTTTGGGGACGTGAAAGCGACTCAGTGGTGACGTGAAAGGAAACTAGTTTCAATCTTCATGTGGCAATTCAAAGTCGCATAAGTGAATTGACCGTAGTTAGGGGATTCGGATTACTTTGCCAATTTTGAATTCCCGCGTCATGCATGAAACTGTTTACCTATCTATGCGCACATTGAGCCTCGGGTCCAAAACAAAAGATCATACTACAGTGTAACTTGCGCTTTACGTTTTTCACTTTAGAATACCGTAAAACAAAAAAGTACAGGCTGGCCAAGATTTTTTAATGGGAGGGCCTGTTATTTTTTATTTTACAGTATCCTAATATCATAATGATCGACAGAAACTTTCAAAAACTTTCATAAAAAATAGTAAGTAAAATGATCACAGATACATGTAGCAATCACGTAAATTTAGATGTTGACACCCGATCTGAGGTTTATTCAGCCATACTGACACTATGACATTCAAAGTATGTATGCACTGTATTTGTAACAAGTTAGCTATAGCCATTGAAACCGAAAACACGGTCAAAACACCACAGATCGCGTGAAAACCACCTGTTTTCATTTGTAAATTTACTGCGTTTTTGCACAACCTGCCCGTGAGCCGGTTTCCTGAATGTTGAAAGCTTTCATTGACTTGATAACGAGACTGGGAGAAAGATCCCACAAGCTTTGAACTTCCTATGCTCAAACCTAATGGATATCGGCTCACAATGCGTGCACATTGAGCTTTTGTCATTCACAGCATTTGAAGAGTTATAAATCATAACAGAGAACGCTGAAAGTTCAAACTTTCGAAGTGTGCCGAGTTTCGCGAGGCTTGGCGCACAGCGCACACATGCTCAGCAAAGACTATCACATCGGTGTAACAGCTTGCTAAATTCTGGCAGCACTGTTTCTGCGTGTAGCTTAAATAAAGGAGGGTAAATTTTGCGCGAGCATGTGCAAAGTTTCAGCAAGTGCACCAAGCAGCGTCTTGCAAGAAGCCAGCATTTGCTTGAAACAGTAAAAAAAACACTGTACGTTATGACTTGAGGCTAACATAAAAAGTGCAACCAATTGGGACGCAGTGTAAGCAGTGAACTGCAAACAATGGCACTGCATCTTTGGCGACTCCCGTTACAAAGGTCAAAACCACCTTTTATGAAGCTGCAAAGAACCAGACCGAGTCTCAAGTCACAACGTGAGTTTGTAACAACAATAAATTGTCCAAAACAAAAATACATCGACAACAAAACGGTAAACGAATTGCGACATCTGAAGTAGTTGAAATGATAAAGCAAAAAGATTTAAACTAATGAGCAACACCATAGACCACCGTCCACCCACACGCTAAAAAAATACCACAAGTGATACGAAATCGATCAGAAACGCTCAGACTTCAATTTTACGCTCCAAAAGTATCTATCGCTTACGAAATGGTAGCACGTTTAGGACTTTTAGATTCTTTTTAGCGTGAAATTGGACGGATTAAAAAATTTAAATTCAGGCGTAAACAAGCACTGCGCTTTCCATGTGTGTGCCAGCTACAATATCAATCCCACACTCTAAGGAAACACACAAATGCTTAAAATGCGCAGTGCTCTCACGCGGCAATTTGAATTTAGCGAAAATCTTGAGAAAACAATAAAACCGAACATTCGAACGCAAGACGGAACGAGACGCGTTAAAATTGCGTTTAGTCTCAATCAGTGCCAAAGATGAGAGATCTTTGTAGATCAAAAAATGTCAAACCAAGAAGCTCAACAAGATGGCTTGCTACCTACGGTAGCGTACCAACATGGTAAACGTAATTTTTTGATGGAAATTTTTCACGTCCCTAAATAAAGATAGCAAAATGGCACGCAATCGTCGGTAGCACACCAAAATGGTGTACTACCAGCGGTAGGATACCACCTTCGCGACCTTCTTGGTGAACTTTATAGTGCCGTTTTTTCTCAGTGGAGACGCTCAGTGAAACTCTCATTGTGTGGCGTTCCGTGTTGTTTTCAACCCATTTCTGCATTTGTTTTGCGTTCGGCACACCACTCTTGGCAAAATGATCGGTTTTGCTTTCTCAGTGTCCCAACAAAGTCACCATAACCTTCCATTTGAAGCTCAAACCTTCACTGACACCATATGAAAGTGTCAAGACAGATGTTTGAACATAAATCCCCGTTCGAACGGATTGGAGAAATTTCGAACATTTTTAGCTGCTTAAAAATGTGAACGCAAAGAAAGATCCAAAACGCGTGCCAAAACACGTGTCAACGCGCGTACCGATGTTGCCCACTTGTTGCTGACATGCCCAATTTCATGCCTAAGACAAAGACAATGGTCATTTTTAATGGCTGGGCACAAAGATTGGCAGTAAAATGGCGATGGCATAATTATTGGAACGGGCTTTGGCAAGCGTTTTTGAACTTATTTAGTGTGTACTTCTAATGACTTACAAGTAATTATTTAGAGATCGCAGAAACGCTTTGAAGTTGAGACACCTCTATTGGTTAGCCAAACTTTCTGTCTTAACACTGTTTATGCGTTGCTGGCCACTGCCACAGCAAGCTTGTAGCGACAAATAAAACAATAATCTAGTTTTTTAGATTTAAAAATTGAAATGCTGAATCAACTACTGCGTGTAGCAGCTACGAGATTAAAACAAATTAGTTGGCATTTCGAGTCTGTTAAAGTTCAAACGATAGCATTCCACTTGACAACTACACAAATACATCAGGCCGGCCAAAAACCACGCACGCACACACACATCAAATCGGCGCAAATCAGATGCGAGAGCCATGAAAACCATAATGCATGAGATAACTAGCACAATTAGCAGCAACCAGCCCATACCACTATTGGCAGAAAATACAGCAGAAACGAAAAGGAAAACAAATAAGCGGATAAACGAAAAACTGCAATTAAAAAACGCCACACCACACCACACTCGAAACAAAACCACAAAAAAGAAAACACTCTAGCAATAAAAAAACCCGCGACTCAACAACAACAGAGAGCAGTGAATATTGTATATGTTTTGTTGCAAAAAGTGTGTGCAACGAACAAACGAAAATAGAATAAGAAGCAGCGCAGAGCCAAACAACACTGCTGTAGTGTTCCAAACACCAGACCAAAAACCGGCCGGAACAGAACAACCAAACAGAAACTGTGTGAACGTGTGTGTGTGTGTACCGACCGCCAAAAGCAACTGCGTTTGGATCGGATCCATGGCGCTCGCGTGGCTTGCCGCTGGCGCCGTTTGGTAGACGGGTGCCGTGACGCTGCTCGCTGGATACTGATTCAACTGCTGGTACACCACCGGACTGCTCTCGTCCAGTCGACGTTTCTTCGGGAACGCGCGTTGTTGCTGCTGTTCTGCTGAATTGTTTGCTGAGTCAGCAACGACCACACTGTTCGCAGTGCTCGTCTGTATGTCCGCCACTGATGTTGACGTGCTCGTGGCGTGCACGTTTGCGTTGGCGGCGTTGCTGTTGCCGTTGGTTAACTGCTGAATGACGGCCGTCTGCTGATTTGCTGAAACAACCTGCTGCTGCTGCTGACTGGCTGGCTGCATGCTCTGCTGCTGCTGCTGGTCGAGCTGTGCAACTTGCTGCTGTTGTTGTTGTGCTTGCAAATGCGCTCGGATGCGTTGCTGCACTTGCAAAGCCTGAATTTATTGGATATTGAAAGGACCAAGCATGTTTGTAGAATGACAAGAGAACACAATCAGTGAGTGTAAGTACATAGCAAGTGTTTTTTTTGCTGATACTTTCTTGGCTCGTTTGTTCATTGGCGAGTAAAAAAACAACAACACCAAAACAGAGAGATGCAGCACACAAGTTTTGAAAATCAGACATAGGCACGGATTATGCTTGCTGGCGTACTTGGACCGGCTTACGTTGCTAGCAGTTTTTGGTGTAAAAAGTAATATTGGGTGAATTTGACATTTATAGGCATGTTTGCACGCACGCGCACACTGAGCAGGCAACAAAAAGTGTGTCTTTCGGGTCGGCTGACACCGCTGTCATCCGGCAAATCTGGTTGCCGGTCCATCAAACGAATTTGGCGTACTTAATGCCAGACTTTTAGAATGGAAGCGGATATTGACTGTTGATCATACAAATCGGCACCAGCCTGACATGCTCCAGCTAACACACTTCACTGAAAATAGCCAGCCTGAAAAACAAATGTAATAGCAGAAAAAGCGCTAATATGAAATTAAAATGACCAGCATGTTGGCTGCAGACTTGCAGGCTTTGTTTGTCACGCAGTGCAAACTGAAATGTGATTTGATTTGTTTTTTTTCTCGTTTTCTTGATCATTTAAAAAATTACTTTTATCAGTTTCAATCTTGGTTGTTTGGAGACTGAAAGCATAAGAGGCTTAAAAACAAAGAATAGGAAACATACATCTATTTCAAGTCGAGTTCCAGTACTTTACCGGATGTCCGAGAGAACATAATGGAAATAAGTTATGAAGGCCTGCTTAACGAGCACAATTTGAACTACCAAAAGTCCAGCTCGCTCCTCAAACTGCGTTCTCCCGTTGTATTTTGATAAATGATGAAAGAGCGCATAAATTACATTAGTTTAAAAATTAGAAAAAAAAGAATTTTGTTTTCAACAAATTTAACGGAACGACACTCACGCACGCTAATGGCAGGCAAGCTGTTGAAACAAAAAAAGCCAAAAACATTCGAATGAAAGGCTAAAAAGCATTTGCTAAGAAGCAAAAGAAACACTTTTAGAAATCACAATAAGAGCTGAGAAGAGTGTATTGTGGTTTAGATTTCATGTCTGAAACAACAAACAGACTGTGGCAAAGCATTTCAATTTAGCTATATGTACGTGTCACACAATTAAAATAATGTCTCGCTATAGCACATAGAATGAAGAGCAATATGATTAAAAAGCGTTGAAAAAGAACCGAAGACCAAGAATCGAGGGACTTTTTTAAACGTGTTATAGTTGTGAAACTTAGAAAAAAGCGATTGCTCAGTGCTCACAAGCTGGATAACAACGGCTAATCAACCCAGCTAGAACCATTCGAGAAAACTCGGAAACGAAAATGGCCTGAATTTCCGTGCGGTAAAGCGCACTTAATAGCTGCCATTGAAAATCGCATGCATACATGCAGTAATGACTGGCAAAATGGATTCAACGAAGAACTGAAAACACCGGCGATAGACGGTTTTGATTTCCAAACTGCAAATTAGTGAAGCCGAATGTTACCCAGTAAACCAGTGCCGTCAAGAAGAAAGCAAAGCAAACATGCCTCCAAAAGCCGTCACGTAAAAACGAAGCAGCAGTTTGATGAAGAACAAAAAAGCATGCAGCACATATTTTGGCACCTCTTTTGAAAACTATGTATGAATATATAACTGTTTGACAAGTATGAATATAGTTTTTTTCAACGAAGTTCACATGAAAACCAAGCGAACTACAGTATGTACATTGATACACAAATGAAACGCGTGACAAGCAAGTATACCGTGAGCGGTTGCATTTGCATCGCTGACGAGTTTGAAGTGTTGTTGTTGTTGTTGTTGCCGTTGAAGTCCTCCAAGACAGTCGTCGATGCGTGCTGCTGTGAAGCAACAGCGGCGGCTGCAAACAGCGCTGCTGACAGCTGTTGCTGCTGCTGCGGTTGCATGGTGTTGCCGTTATTGTTCATCTGTTGCTGTAGTCGCTGACGGATCTGCGTCAGCAGGTGCGCGGGCGGATGAAAGTACTTGCACGGCTGGTGCGAACAGTGGCCACGCCCGTCGACGCTGCCACGACGCACAAAGTCCATGCACACGGTCACCGTGCCGTCGGCCGCACGTTCGCACTCGACCGGCGGATGCGCGAACTTGCAGTCCGCCTCGGCACGCGCGCAACTGCCGCGCAAAAACTCACGACACACCTGATTTTGGCAGAGGTAGTCGCAATATCGGAACAACGACACACGGTGCATTTATACACAGTTGTGCAAATTCAATATGTGCTCAAAAAATTCAAAAAAGTAAAAGGCGAGTTGCTGCATCGAGCTAAGTGACGGTCAACATAATGCAGCTGGTCATCAAGTTGCAGATGAGAACGTGTTGTTCCATGATTTGTTGGGTCACAAATTGTTTTTTCATTATACCGATTTAGAATGTCATAACAGAGTGAGGAAACTTTTTCAAAGGTGCTGTGTAACCGTTTGAGTACTGAATTTATTGGTGGATTTTTAGCAAATGGGGTGCAGTGAATGGAAGAGGATTTTATTCAGTTCGTCATTAATATTTTTTGTGTCATAGAAGAGATCAGTGCGATCAGCAGTTTGTGACGTGAATTTCTGCGTGTACTGCCAAAAAAGCGGTGTACATTGTATGTAGCAATGTGATTTGCAAGCTTCCAAAATGTCACTCTTTTGCAATATTACAAGCAGTGATGAAGCTTGGCATAAACGAAGAAGTTCACACGCGGTGCGGTAACGAACATTCGAGAGAATCTTGGCAAAAGAGATTCTAGAATTTTTGATGTGAAGCTACAGAAAAGCTTGATTCAAAAGCTAACAGCGGAAAAGCCTGCCAGAAGCGAGAGCGAGCGTCGCGACATCGAGAAGCAGGGTCGCATTCGAAAAAAGCGCAACACGAGTTTAAAAAGCAGCAGCGTTTGGTTGCTTGTTTGCTGCTAAATTAGAGTTGCTGTGACAGATAAAGCCTCTTGTTTTTTTCACGAAATCAAAAAACAGTCACTCAATACATGTATAGTGTGGCGCATTCCCTTTTATAACATCAGCGTCGTTTTTTGTGATCAAACGTAGAACTGAAACCTGACAGAAAGCTGGAACGAAAACAAAGATGAATGGATGGATACCTGATACCCCTATGGATGTATAATAGTTTCTGCAGTAGTAACCTTTTGAAAACGTATTTTTTGGTTTTAAGAATTTTTTTAAAGTTCAAAAAAGAGGAGTACATTTTAATCAGAATATCAAGATACTGCATGTGTACATAAAAGCAACAGTGGTCGGAATCAAAAGTAAGAGACACGCATGTATATTGCATGACTAAACAGACAGTCGTAGCAAAACTCCGAAAAGCGCATTCATTAATTTCAAACTTACTTCAACACGATCGGATCGCGATTTTTGGACGGCCGCCAGTGTCGCCGGTGACGGCGGCTGACCAGTCGGTTGCGCAGCCGCATTGACCAAACCAACCTGACATTAAAAATTGCTTCTTTAGCCATCCGTAGACGCTATTCAAAAACTCATTTCTGATACTTTCCCACAAAAAAGCAAACGAGAAAGTACAAACGTTGTTCAATGCGTTCGCGTCAGGACTAGTGGACAAGGCCGGCAACAGACCAGCGTATGCGACGTTCTGCTGCGCGGCAGCGTTCATCGCCGCGTAATACGGGTACGACATCGAGTTCTGCAACGACATCCCCAAAGCACCACCAGGCTGAAAGTGGAGAACAAATAAAATGTTCTACATATCAAATATCGTTGCAAAATGCTGAAATAAAAAAATTTAAACTAAAAAAAACTACAACAAGAAAAAGCGCACTGCAAGGGCCGATAGATCCACCACAGACGCGTGAGCAGCATCAAATTTTCACGCATGGCAAATTTGACTATCAAAACTCTGTGGCCACAGAAAATACATAGCGTACTGTTTTTTATCGTATTGAGTCTTTTCACAAACATGTAACGTACCCAGTAGCCAAAAACGCAGTTTTCATACATTCTTTGTTTTTTTGATTTACCGGAAGATCACGAAAGTTTTGTTGGCACTTGGCAGACAAAATGCTGTAGAAATTCGTACTTTATGGGGGCAGAGTTTTGACCATCGACTGTACGCCTCCTAATGCGAACAAACGCAGAGCGCCCACAGGATACAAGTAGCTTTATAGCCGCAAGCATTTATGTACAAATTGTAGCTCTCGCAACTACACTGTTCTGTGCGTTCTCGCTTTATGCGCGTATATCGTAAGCCACGCGCTAAATGCCAAAAAAGCGGTTGGTTGCTCCCGCCCGGTGAAGTTCGCACGAGAAATGCAGAAAATAAAATATGTAACATTTTTTCTCAAAAAAACTGTAAAAAACTCCAACAAAAAAGTAATAACAGCGTTGGATTGTGGCTGAACGTTGGCTAGCAGCGAGTAAAAACACCAAATTCAAGCAGAAAGCGGAACGCAGCACTCCCTTGTGACGGTGTGGTACAGTACCCAGTTCATCCGCTTATTACAACGCTCTGTGGCCGCTTTGTTGCTGAATTCCGGGCTGTCACGCCGATTGGTTTGGTTGAGTTGGCGGAAGAAACCACATTGAACACAGCCAATCACTGGCTGCACAGTTGCACACGCCAGTGCGACCGGTTAGATCGAGTGCGGTGGGAGAGATGAGCCGGGATGTGGCAGTGCACCAAAGCGCAACCGAACCGAACCAACCATAGCATTGGCGAAAGCGGCAGCCACATTCGGATTCACAGCGAGCATCGTATGCAGACCGTTTTGCGTGGCGAGCAATTGTTGTTGTTGTTGCTGTTGTTGTTGTTGTTGCTGTTGTTGGAGTGCGGCTGTCACCGGCTGTTGGAGGCCAGCCGGGCCGGCTGCACCGAGCGGCCCGATCACTGGCGCGCCACCAGCCGCAGCGGTCGGATTCGTTAACTGTTGCATGATCAGGTTCTTGAGCGCCAAATTGTTGCGGCCGTTGATCAGCAGCTGATCCTTCAAATGTTGCGGCGGATGCAGGTACTTGCATTTCGGATTCTCGCGTGTACAGCGGCCCTGGAAAGGAATCATAAATTATAGTTGTTTGATGTTGTTGTGGGTGTTTTGTTGTTACGTAGCTCTTTCGTGATCATGTTTCTGTCACTAGTGTTGCTGTTGCTATAAAGTCATCATCGCTGATTTTTCATCTGATTTTTCATTTCAATGTATGTACATGCTGCTCCACATGCACCCAAAAATCCCTTAAGACAGTATTACAAATCACCATTACCACTAACTCATATGTTTTAAACACATTTTCACCACAAGGAATCAAAAACAAATCATCAACAAATGCAGATACACCAACCGTTTCACTGCGACAAAACAAAAAAAAGTTGATTTAAAAATGCCAGAGTGCAATTTAAACAGATAAAAGACCAAACCCCACCGGATATTGCGACACGTGACATGCCCATTAACTTTGTATGTGAATGAAATGGCAAGTTCACAATAATTCAACCAAACACATGCATACTGCACTCTTTTGAAAAGTTTAGCGGCCGATGTTTTTTAACAAGCGACGGCATGCAAATGGTTGGCGTTTTCACTCAAAATTAGCGACCGATGGGTGAATTTGCGTATTGATATCAAAATCATTGCCGAAAAGTATGTCAACGAAACCAAAACATCAGAGGGCAGAACATTTTAGATGATTGCAGTAGTGTGGCGTGTTCACGTGACGAAAGTGCATGCGTTCAAGCAGTTTTGATCACAAAATTGTTATTGTGGCAGATGTAGTTTGCGTAGAATCTAAAAAAGAGTGCTTTTGAATCTGAATAAATTACACAAATGTAATGTGTTTTAAATAATGTTGTCAACTCAACTACACTCAACTTTTTTTCTGAAAAAATAACATGTACGGTGTGCATGTTTCTGATTCAAAAAAGAAGTTGTTCACTGATCAAATAAATTGCCATCATCACAACAACTATTTTCAATTTTTTACAATTTCAATTTGCGTAATTTTTCAAGCCGACACAATGCGTGTGCATCATTTAGAACGAAAATCGCATCATTCGCGAATTTTTATATTTATTGTGTGACACGGCAGTAAAATAAATCGAAAGAAAAAATCTCTCTTCGTGACGAACAAATGCACAGAGATGAACGTAACACACAGATGCATCGAAGAACTTTCATTCAGAGAATTTTGTGCTTCAAAGAGATTCGCAACACATTTCACGTTTGCACTTAAAAGAAATTGACAATAATTAGTTGTCACACAGTCTAGGTCTCCAGGTACAGTTCATTTATAAACACGAATAGAACACTGAATACAGACGTGCACACAGATAACTTCTTTTGTTAGGTGCAATTACTGTAAATTACCGTTGTGAGCTTTTGTTCAGCTGTTTTATTACCGTTCACACGATTCGCACGTACTCAGCCCTACAGCAAACATCAAAAATTCTACAACTACACAACCAACAAACCTACTCCCCTAAAACTGAACTGAACCAACAACAAACATAAAGAAGGCCTAAAACGGAACAGCAACATCAAAAAAACTAATCCGCATCAGGTTTCTCCGAATAATTTATTAAAGGCCCATTCATGTTGTCGCCGCGACAAAATTGATGGCGTTTAAAAAAGCAAATGCACCTATGCATTTTAACACTGGTAGTAAAATCTCGCTGCAAGTTTACGACATGCAAACGTGCAATTATTTTCGCGGTTTTGCCACGGCGACAAGTCGCTAGATCATGGGAATTACGCTTAAGACGTTACATAAAAATTATACTACTACTACTGAAAACCACTGTTAAGGTTCAACGCAAACTTAATCAAAACAAAATCATACCTACCTTGATACTATCGTAGCAGGCGGTAACACGTCCGTTCTGCACGTCGACATGCGGAGGCGGGTGTGCGAACTTGCATTCGTTTTCGGTGCGCGAGCACTGGCCGCGTTGGAACTCACGACAAACCTCGAGTTGAAGCCATCGTGAATCCTTAACATTCATAATGTTACTATAGACCGCAGAGGACAGAGTGCTGCCCAAATGGTTGTTGTTGTTGTTGTTGTTGTTGTTGTTGGCGGCGGCGGTATTGACGGCGACGCTAGCAGCAGTACTAGCAGTGAATTGGTGATTGTGATTTTCGTCCATAAACATTCAGGCAGGGTTGATGTTTTCTGGTTTTAACGAGCGTTTCTGGTAATGTAGGAGGGATGCAGGATTCCCAAAAATTAATTTTCCGAAATTTAGTGGATCGGCGATTTCAATCGAGGTTAAGCACCGGCTATGATTATTATTTCTGCTCAAAATTTTGATTGAAGTTTTGCTTCGTCAACGCAGTTCCTGTGGTCCGCAGTCGCGGCTGTGTGGTCTCAATGCGATATTTTTTCACAAGACGAATAAAGCAGATCAGATGGAAGCAGGCGGCGCAAAAGCGATCGAGAGAGCAAAGGAAATGGTGATTTCTGTCTCTATGGTTTTTCGGAAGCGGCAAATCGATTTTAAATCGACTGTAAGCAGAAGACGATATTATTTTCTGGTGTAGTGTACAGAATACTGGAAAGCGGGGCAAAAAAGCGCAGCGCAAAGAGCCCGGGGCAGCTTTTGCAGTTCAGTTGCGCCCCTTTGCTACATTGATGTCATCGGTGTTGCGCAATTTAGCGTTCTCGAAGCCCGACAGCACTAAATCAAGCGCTACGGTGTGCGTGTGACTCGTGTGTCACAAAGAAACCCTGAAATTCCAGAAAGTTTTAGGCTTTAAATTTTCAAGGTTTGCTTGACAATGAACACAGTTATGTATTACAAGCACATTGTTTCTGGTTTGTTTTGAACAAGACTAAGACACTACATGAATTCAGTGACAACATTTAAATAATACGACCCGTTTATTTTTTGAATTCGTTCCAAAACCGCGCGAAAAAATCTGTTTTTTGCAAACATTATGCAGCGACGGTGGTATGATGCTGGTGCAGAACAGTGAAATTTTTTACACTTTGTACACACAAATTTCGGTCCGAAAACTGCAATATCGCAGGCATAATAAAGCACAGTGGTTTCTTCTGTACACAATAACAGCGTGGAAAACGACGGAATTTTTCTACAGCGAAATGTCCGAGAATAAAACGTGAAAAACGTTCTGTCAGAGTTTTTCACTGTCGCATAGTCAGCAGAGAAATAAAGATTACAGAGTTTGTATTCAGCCATCAGCAGCGGCGTTCACACACAAACACACGAACATGAAAGGCAAGGCTGCAGGGCTGGTTGCAGAGAAGAATAAAAACGCAAACCGCGTTGTAGATCGAAATAACAAACGTTGCCGAAAACGATACGATATTATAACCATATTTTCGGTGTGGTTTTCATTTTGAATTTCAAAGTGCATACACAGTAGACACACAACATGTTTTTGTGAACATTGGACAAAAATCGTGACTAAACTGCCATAGTTGAAAGTTTTAAAAACATGAACAGAAGGGGCTAGACAACACACTGGAGTTTTTGAATTGAACGAAAGACATTATTCAAATTCGGCACGGTAGTAGGCAACAGAACTAAAGGCAACAAACACTGCTTCGGTGTGTTTTCAGCTAGTGAAATTGATATGTTTTTGAACAACTATGTATCACGTTTTTTATCACTTGTTTTCTGAACTAAAGTTGCTAATGACACATAATTAGAAAACGAAACAGAAGAGAACAAGACAGACTTTGCTTGAAGTTCATACAAAAAATTTGTTTTTTGTTACTTGACTGAAGATACCCAGCACAGTTTCCGTTACTTGACTACTCAAGTACAATGAAAGGGATTGAAGACATAAAATGCTGAAATGGTGACAAACACCCAGAGATCCCGCGAAAGGTACAAAGATTTCCCTATGACAGACACAGATGTAGCATGATGCATTATTGTTTGTGCAATATGTTTATTTTTGAAACGTTTTTGAATGTGAAAGTGAACAAAAATGACACGAGAAAATATAAATGACGCGCCAAAAGCAAAACACATACAGTTTACATCGTGGTGTTTTGTGTGGTGTGCACACGTGAGTGGTGTCCGACCAAATGTAAATATGATAAAAATGTAAAATAATTTGTGCATACAAAAACACGTTTCTTTGATCTGTGTGCATTACAGTCACCAAAAAGTGTGTGCCCGTTGCACAACCAACCGATCTAGACAGCAACAACAAAAGTAATGCTAGATGAAGAAAGAGAAATTTTTTCGCCTATCAACCGGAGTGTCCAGAAACACCGGGGCCGGTTATTGCGATGCGATTGCTTTACGACCTAAAACTGTCGAAACTTTGACACCACGAAGAACGGTTTATACTGTGTCCGGACTTGGCACACGATTCAAGTGTCTCATCGCTTTCAATTGGTAGATTGATTGAAAACTTTCAAACCAACCCATTCAAATATTAATGAAATTTTGTTCTACTTTTCTCAATGTCTTGACAAAGAGGAATGTTTCAGAATAACATCGTGTCAAGACCCGACACGATACACGCCGTAGCCCATTGGGTCGGTCTCATTGCTATTTGACTGTACAACACCAACAAAAACAGACCCACACACACACACAACTTATCATTTTCAATATACTCTGTTGAACATTCAACATGCCGCATTGAATAGTAGTGGTGCACCTTTGGCTGCGTTTACCTGTGTGCTGTACGTACATTCACAGTGAACACATACACACACATGACTGGTTGTGTTTGCTCTGCCGCTGGTTGCACAGAAGTGTGCAGCTAGGTGCTGACTTTGGAAATTGAAATCTATCTTACATATTTAGATTATTTTTGAGGTAACTAATCAAAGCGTTGAATTCAAATTTAGATTATTATTATTATTTCAAATTTTTAATTTATTTCAAATTTTCAAGACAACTTTACACATTTAACTATTCGGTTGATCTAAACCGATTGAAATGCTCGTTTCGTCTGTCTAGTGATCTAAACCGATTGAAATACTCGTTTCGTTTGCCCACAGAATTATCTACTTCGAAAATAATGTCAAAACGCCACAGTTTGCCAGGGAAATCTGAGAACCAGTACATTACAAAGCAACAGCGCAAACACACCTATAGCTAGAAAATCAACCATCACCCAACCGACCAACCAGTCCAGTCATACATACAAGCCCGACATGTCTACGTTAGCACAGGACAACAAACGCGCGCGTGTGTGTGCGACTCAGTTGTTTGAAAACGTTTAAAAAACGTACGCAAGCCGACGACGACATACATATTTTTGCTTCGGCCGCTTAGCGTTCCATCCATGCCTGAGTGACAGCATCATACTGTTCGTCTATGCTGTCATTATTGGTACAAAAAATAGACAGCCTAGTTGCAGCGAGCCACAAATCAGCACTCATCAATAAATTTACACCATCACGCCAGCCGGATTGTTGTTGTTGTTTCACAATTGTCGCCAACGATACACGTTGATGCTGTGTGCGCACTATTTTGCCTTTCATATTATTATTTGTCAAAATTAACTATTTGCCACAGTGTTGTTTTTCTGTCACAATGGAAAACTAGTTTTTTCACAATAATGCGTCGGGCACGACGTCAACACGAACGCGTGCAACAGTGAGAGTGCAAACGCAGCACAGAAACATACAGCGAGTCCGTGCACGACACACCAGTCGGCCGCGGCGTCGCGTGTGCGCGCACTTTTTTGCAACAATCACTTGAAACTTGTTTCGTTGTTGTCGGAGCTTTGCTGGGAATTTCAATAATGGATCGATATTGAAGCGCATTTTTACAGCATTTCACAACAAGAAAGACGCGCGTCGTTCGCTCAGAAAAAGTTTGAATAAAAAAAAACAGAAACGAGAATAACGACCGCTGATGGTCTGGTAGAAAAGCGTCACATGCGATTCAATAACTCAACAATGGTGTCTTTTGAACAACGACAATAACCCACAAGATCATCGGGCCGTATGAGTAGGGTATTAAACATCAATTCAGTGAGCTTGATACGAATTTTCAACCGATAGCCCAAAACCCCACTCATGCTCACATACTTTTCTGCGTTGCTGTATAAATCACAAAAACCAATTTTGCGCCACTACAGGTGACAAGATAAATTCTTTAATAAAACCATGAGAAAGTAAAAAAAGAAAATTAATGAAAATAAACAAATATCATAAATCCGGGTAGATGAATCGTAACAACTTGGTCAAACTTCCCGTACGCATAAACAGTTTTTAAGGTTCCCTTGGATGAAAACAGACCAAAATCTGAACATGTAATTAGAACAAAATCAGAAGTTTTGAAAAAACACAAACATTCATACATGTACAGTGTACATGAACAATATGCAAGCAACGGAGAAAGCAATATGACCGTAAAAGTGTGGCAAAAAGTGAACAACGAAAATATTTCAAAATATTAGGGTAAGGTTATGGGGCATCTTTAATCGGACAGTGAACACGACAAACGGTGGGGGTGTCGAACACTAGCAAATCGTTGTTTGGTTGAAAACGTGCCGTAGATAGACAGAAACCAAAACAAACACGAATGAACATAATGGAAGTTCACGCAGGTAAATTTTTCGTCGACGCGTTCAATTTGATTTTGCGACAGAAAGAGAGAGATAGACTGAAAATCACAAATAAATCGCTGCAAATATGGCCAATAAATGCGCGTCCACTATGCGCACAATAAAGCAGCAGCACGATCAAACTGACCTAATGCACACGCGCACATACACCTCGGCATTGATCTGTGACTGGGATGGACGTCAGAGTGATCGAGTTTGGCGGAGGTGGAAAATACGTTTCAGGTTGATTTTTTCATTTCAAATTGTCGATTTACATTATGTGAAACCACAAAAGAAAATGCATGAATTACACCCTAGTGCGGAATGGGGAATCACAGGAATTATCCATTTGACTGCAGCAAAAAAGCTTGTCCTCAAGATTCTTCCACAGTTCTTTACCCACTGAACTGCCAGTTTCTACACTAGAAGAACAGCAGAACTAGGCACACACATCGATAGTTCAGCAGTATATTTACGTTCGAATTTGAAAATACACAAATCATTCTAGCATCCATCAATGCAAACATAACACCCCTATACTTATTTATTTTTAAGCTCACCAAAAACGCACTCAACTCATATACGAGACGATTAATCTATTGCTGTTGGGCAAACTGGCAACAACAACAACTATTATTGTTCACTTTGTTACGTACGTTCGTTGCACATTATTAATCCTGCAAGTGTGGATTGAGAAACGCACAATTCAACATGAAACTCACGAGTGCTACCACATGGTGAAAATCACCTGATCGTGCTCATGCGTTTTAAAAAAGTTGTAACACATCAATATGGCCATTTACTTCAGTGATAACCAGGTCATGAAACGTAATGATTGACAGATGTTAGAAGAATCGGTCAGCATCTAGATTTTTTTTAAACAAGCCTCTCTTCTATCATTGTTTTTAATTTACCTTTTAAAATTTCAAAAGTTTGACATAAAATTTTACGTTGGCTTAATTTGCTAAACTACCGTGTATTTATGGAAATAAGAAACTGACATGGTGTTCCTACATCAATGTGGACGCTTACAAAACAGCAAACACACAAAAATGCAGTTTTATTAAAAAAGACCAAGTTTAAAAATGTTTTGAACATAGATAAAGTAGTAACACAGCAGACCAATTAACATCTTTCAGTTTTTCTGCCAAATTTTGCACGCCGAGAAAACTAGATTTTCGCGTGTAACACACAAATTTTGATTGCTTTCGCGCTGATCTGATGACACACGAAGGGACGCTGCACTGACAACAGTAAGCCCACATGAACGCAGCAGGTTTACAATTACAGTAAAACTGGTAGAATGATCATGCAGGTCTAAAGTTCAGGCAAACGTAAAAAACTGTAAACTTTGTGTTCAAAGCACAAATTTTAAAAGTTGCAGGCCGTGCGTGGAGTCTCCTATTTATAATGCTGCTTTCATTTGACCAATCATTGACGAGTTTCATCTGAACGGCGTATTTTGCGTTGAACAAACTAAAATGGGAAACCAAAAATAATTATTCTGACAACGAGCGTGTTTTAGTCTTGATGTAACAATCCGGACGCTTTCATATGTTATAGAAACTACCTTTTTATCAAAATTAATCAGTATAAACATGTTAAAAGCACACCTGATAAATTTTTTGACCAAATACAAACAATGTAATTTAAAATTTTGTGAGTATTTACAACAGGAGCAGCAATTTTGTCGACACACAATGAATAGCGATTGTGTAATGTCTGATTTTTTATGAAAATCCTGAATTTTGAGCCAAAAAGCACAAAGTGGGTCGAACAATTGCTTTTGATATCAAAACTCTTTCAACAGTTATGCGCTGAATAGTTTTCAGACAGAGACAGGGTTAAAACAAAGATAAGGTTTTACAGTTTCACCGTTTTTTACTGTGCATACTGTCAAATGACAACAAAACAGCTAACAACGGAAAAAGCAACTTACAGCTTGTAATTACAAAGAAACGTTGATAACTTGATAACAAAAGCGTATTTCAAATCTGTAGATGACCAACAAAACTGCCACACGCTGTTCTGTTGGTGGTCGCTTAAAACAGTCTCAGAACATAAGACCGTGAATTGAAAAAAACAGAAACACAGACATTGTTTCAATTGTAATGACGAAGAAACGCCAATAAATTTACACATAGTCGTCAGAACGCGAACTACAATGTGACACTCATGCAAACATTTACGTCAGTCGAAATGTCATGATTGATCGGCAACCATTTTGCCGAACCGTGCCATGGAAAAACAACAAAATACACCAGCGGCTTGTTTCAAAAGCACCAAAGATGGATGAAAAGCTGCCGAAAAGTTGATGAAGCACAAATATACGAGACAGAAAGAGAGAGCAGTTCGAATGATGATTATGTGCGCATACTAATTGCAACCGAGAAGCTATTGCACTGTGGGCGCTATGAAAGCCGCGGCGCCCTGAACGCAAAGTACATTTTGTAACAGACAGTCAGCGCTCTCTGATTCTGGTATAGTGGACCGAAGAGTGAACCGAACGCTCCTAAAATCATTATGATACAATATACATATGTCGTGTCCGGAGTCGCTTACATTATGGCAAAATGAACAGGCATATTGAGAAAATTTGTGCATTGTTAAAACGTCGTTTCCAAAAGTACGGTACCTACTGTATTACGTCTAGAAACGTTCTTAATGCACATCCCTGATCTTTCAAAAAAAACGATATTTCAACAGAGAAGAACGATTTTCGTTTTTACGAATAAGAGTCCAAATCATATCCATTCGGTATCAAGACGTGCGCCACAAAATCGTGTCGAGACCAAATACCACAGAGCGTACAATTTGTGGGTTGCCGAGTTTCGATATTCTACTGCGCAGCCAGCATGATATGGCGCACATGTGATCTCTTATATGTGGCCACTGCGGTAATACACGTACACTCCAGAATTTCATACGAGAGACCAGTGGCTGGCGATCAAAAAAGCCATGGCAACATGCAGGTGCTTGTAGTAGAGCTGGTCGAGTAAACCCAGTGCTTTCTGGCTGGGGTTGGTGTAGGTAAAACACGCGGGTGAAATTGAAACCGCCATAGACAAAACACACACACAGATATAGCAGACAGACAATAATGCACGGTGAAAACGTTCAAGCTACCGTCCAAGGCTATAGCACAAATATATCTGGCAACTCTGGTCTGCTCTTTACCCAATTTCTCTTAAAAACATATGTCTGTCAAAACTGCAACTTTTAATGGAATCCGTAGCGTTTTGCCGAAATTAATTGCCGAAAACCCCAACTGTGCGTTGTCGCGAAGTCAAAGTATTGCAGCGAAGTTAAAATCGCGTCGAGACACAACACAGTAGTGATTGCAATTACTGTACAATGCAATGTCAAAAGCACACTGTGGTCCGTGGGTCCAGAGACTTGGCTAAGTCAAATACTTTATCAAGAGACGCATATTTCATAACCGTCAGCTTTTTCCTTGCGACTCAAATCGAACAGCAGTAAATACAACCAATACCGAAACCGAACCGCAACAAAATATTCATGATATTGATGTCACATGGAAAAAGTCAAGAGCTAACTCGTGTATACATGTACAACATCGGCTTGTGGAAAATATGAACGAGCAAATCCAAACCAACATCGATATATGGGTACGGTCCGTGTTTTTGTTTCCAGCCTCGTGAACCAGGGCACAAAGAGAGGTAGAGAGATACACATGTTACACTGGTGGAACCGAAACGAAATTTTGCGTTGGCTGCGTTGCGCTTAATATGCATGGAGACGTATGTGCTGGTCATATGTCGTCCAACAACAAGCAACATTCGGCCCTTATTATTGGAGGCCAAACACTCAGAAGTGCAAACTCCCTCCCCGCACACATCTACGAACATTGTTCAGACCCAGCTCACTTGGTTTATCCGCCTATGGCACCGACGAATCAGCTCACCTGATTCAAAAATATGAGCCAATCAGCCAGCCAGACAACTGCAATAGTTTGGCCTGCTACAGCTGTAGTTGGTGCGAAAGCTCATGCGCACAAAATGTGGTATTGTGTCTGACGAGCCAGAGGTCGCAGCCCTTGGGACGCGAGCAAATGCGCCAAAACGAAGACAACATAATCATTGCGGCGGTAAATAGCGACACGCCTGTGAATGTGATGCATGCGGTCGCTTTATTGTTTTCGAGCGCGCTGCTCTGTAAACGAGACAATTACATCCAATGGTAGAAAGCCGTTTCCTTATTCCATTTTCGCTGGCAATAAATACGAATACGTTCATGAATATTACGTCCGCTGCGCCAAACACCGCAAAACGCGCGCACATCACTGGAACAACAGCTCGTTTATGCGTTTTCACCGCGGAAATGCAACTCGTGTGTGTGTGCTACTGTTTGTTAGTCACATTATCCCGTCCATGCAATTCCAAATAGATTTGCAGCTCACGTGCACCGATGATTCAAAGACTTTTGTCCACAACATGAGGAATTATACCAGCTGAATGTTGGTACATTGGCAACCGCACAGTGTAGCAAGTGTTGCAAAACGTTTGTTCCAGAATGATCACGCCAAGGAAATGAACAACAAATAAAGCCGCGATTCCTTTCAAAAATCACGAACCACCGTGGGGTGAATGACGCTGGAAAAGGTCAAGTAGTCGAACAATAAAAACACAAAGAGCGATACAAGGACAGCGTTTGTTTTTGAAACATTTATCAATTTCACTGAGTCAACAACAACATCCGAAGACCAAAAACCGCATCAGAAGGAGAATCTGCATGCCGATCAAACTAGACGGAAGTGTGGTCATGACCGGCATCGCGGTTGGGAACCCCATAAACCGATTGAATGTTGTATCATGCTCGTTTCATGCATTCGTAATTTGCCAAACACACTGGTCGAAGACGCACACAGACGTTTGCTGGCTGCACCACCCCATCAGAAGGGTCGTTTTAAACGCATTTTCCATGATCTTTTCGTGCCTGTTGCTCCGAAGCTGCAACGATTCCGGTAACGATCTTCTGGCGCTCATTTATTGCCCGATGCATATTGCATGTGGGCAATTGAATTGAATTTTAATACCGTCTGCACACGCTAACCGTAGTTCACTGAGAACAACACCACACAGCATGTAGCGGTTGCAGCTCTTCGCTGGTCGTTACAGAGTGGAACACATCAAGATCCATGTGTAGCAAAAATGCTACAGCTGAATCAAGCTTCTTCAGCGCCATTTCGTGTCCGGCACGCTTCGAATCGTGAACATTTATTTAACTGACATAAACAATCTTTCTGTTTCCGCGGATTCCATATACCAATGAAATTTTTTAGCATCCGATGGCGTGACGTTTTAGCGTCACAAACGAGGAGAAATCGGTTTTTCGATTTGCGAAAAATTAATGCGTTCAAGAGCATCAATGCGTGAAGAAAACAAATTGAAAAAATACTGAAATCGAGAACAACAATTTTTGAACAGACACGCGTACAAGTAGCACGAACAGAAATTATGGCATTTGGGAGTCAGTAAAGGTGGATTGCAGAGAAAAGAAAACAACGGAAATATTGAATATTTTGCGGAGTATTGGGATGCGATCTACACATTTTCAGCGACATTTTGAAATCAGGTGCTACAAATAATATAACATCACCAAGAAAATCTCCATTCATATCAAGGATTTACAATGTTAGCACGAGCGCAAAATCATAAATGCACAGAGATTTGTGGCAAACTTTGCATTTGGGATTTTGATGGTGACTTCACGCAAATACTATCGTGGGACTCACGGCTACAGATAAATATCCTTGTGTTAGTGGAAAAGCAGCAAAACATAAAACGCGCTTCGCTGTATTCATACACTCAGATAATTCAACTTTGTGAAGAATATGAGAAAATATGTGAGTCAGAAAATCAGCTGGTCTTGTCTTGCATAACTTGAAAAACCACGTCGAGTTCGCATGTCGGAGTGTTGAAATAAATTTGGGACCACATCCAATGTTCGGTGGAAAATAGTAAACAGGAGGCATTTTCAGAATATCACAGCAAGACGTGGATTACACAGTGACAGAGTTGATGTTGTTGGTTGAATCCATAAATTCCAAAAGAAATAGACTAGGATTTCTATTAACCCGAAAAAAATCCAAATACCACAGAACGCTACATAAATCGATCAAATCCAGTCATTGTCACTCACGAGTTCGGGCGACTAAAAATATGAAGAAGCTTGACAAGTATCTGAACATGCACGTATCTAAAACCGGTGCTTTATCAAAATAATATCATTCCAGCCACCATAATTTTTAGGTACATTGTATACATAGATACAGAAACTTCAACAATTGAAATGAATGATTTACATAACAAAAACATAACAGACACAGACAAGTTTGAACAACAAATTTCTGAACGACAAAATGTGATAAAATATCTACAATGTTAACGCATATTCACTTTTGCGAAGCGTCGGTTCACTTTAAAAAACTTCGTCCCACTTAAAAGATCAGGAACGGATAGTGAAATCTTTGATAAAACACACTAATAAAAACCGTGGGTACAATTTTGGCATTCCAATGAGTTGTCAAAAGACTGAAAATACACTAGTACCACAATTATTACACCACACAACGATTTTCAATTCTACTATTACCAAAGAGTGGTCCGGTTTTCTAAACTGTTACATAACTTGTGCACAAACACACTGATATGCGTACACGCGCCACGTGCCTTTTGAAAGTTTTCCGAGCATTACACCAACCAACCAACTTCTGAAAACTGGTCTGAGCTTTATGAAAAGCAAATTTCAGATATGGGATAAGCAAAGTGCAAAAATTGCGGCACAACGTTGTGAATTCACAGCTGTGACAAAACTGCGAGCGAGAAGATGAAAATTTGCACCTTCTGAAGCGCAACAACAGTAAAAAACGCAAAAACTTTGTAAACTTTTGCTTCATTTGTGTACGAACGCACTGGGTGTGAAAAAAGACGTTTTTGTTCCAACCAGAACAGCAATTTGTGACTTTATAGTTGGTACAACAGAAGAGTAAGTAAAAAAATTCAAATCAAACACATTGACTGGCTGCCTCACGTTGGTACAAGCAGTGAACACATCAATTTTGCACAATCTGTCTGATAATATGCACGTCTAAGGCGTAATAATAAGTCGCACAATTTACCATATTCCATATTCGCTAAAGAATCAGTGGACAAAAATTTGAAAAACAAGAGTATCATTGAACACACACAATAAAAATGCTGTTTTTATTGTAAAGTTATCCCATCAACTAAAGCAACGCTCTTGCATTTCGTTTTCATGAAGCCTTTCGATCAAAAACAGAATTGTAGCTGTAACCAAAATCAGACCTGTAGCCAGCTCATGAACAACCATTATATCAAGAATTGTTCATAAGCACGCATTATCTGGCGGGGCACATGGCTGGTGCCATCAATAGAGTGCTTACTATGTACACCAGCAACACACACGCACACAGACACACACAAGTCAGAAAAACCACAACACAACACATGGCAAACATTGCAAACTGCTCACATGCATTATTCCACCACGAGTTCAGCATTTGCAGTTTCAGTATTCCATTCAGCCTTCGTATACGCCACGATAAAGAACGCGCATACGAATACGCCAGTGTCTTCTCTTGACTCCTTTGACTCAAATATCTGCATTGTCCAACCAGTACAGGCTCAGGGGTTACGGTTCCATGACTGTGGGTCTCAACACGTCCAAGGTGCGAATAGTACACTGAATCGCTCATGAAATAGGAGCAATGTGGTATGTTAAAAAATACAGGTTAGTTGCAATTCTGAGGTTGTAGGTGTTTGCAATTATTCTTGCTTCAAAGATCTAAAGTATATGATTAATAGTAGATATGTAACGTAGATACCGTAATCACTGATGCTCGAGGTTTCCACAAATGAACGCACAGCGACAGTGGGCTGTGATGCGACGACGGATTTGAACCAACAACATTATTCTCTGAGCTGCTTTACCCACAAACTAATGAAACTCGCCTGCAAGACTGCAATGGCGTGCTTTCTGGTATAAGCAAAGAGTCAACAGATGCCACACACACATACACCCATGGCTGTGTTTGGTGTCTTGCAGCACACACATGAAAATGAGCCACACGATGTGCTTGCTATAAAGAGCAAAAGAGAACACTGCCGACCGAGAAGAAGCGATGCGCACAAAGAACACATGTGTACACATGCAGATGAAACACAGACGGCATCGATCGCTTCCAATGGTATGAACCGCCCAAAAGCAACAGTTTGCCAGCGTTGTGTGTGTCTCGAGCTTGACTCTCTGTTTGGTTTGTCGCCGAACAAAAAAGGCTAAGCAACAGTGATGATTCGTTTTTCTATGCGCCCAGCAAGGCAGATTCCCTAATGAGGTCTGGGGGTAGCAAGACCAGTGGAACCAACGCATATGCATCAGACCTAGAAGCAGAAAAAAAGAGAACAAAACCGCAACGGCTCCCATTCTGGTAATTTTTGCGAAATTTCCGGTAAAAATTGCGTTCTGTCGCATTCACGGAATGCGCAAAAACAGAAATAACCTCTGTGGAACGCAATGTAATTTTAAACAACGCTTTATGGCGACATCACGGGCGTTTTAGCTAGCTAGAGGAAACGAAACAGGTTTACGGTAGCTGATACGGCATCCGAAAACATTAAAAAATCCAGAAACAACATTATCTTCAATAATACTATTTCGCTTATTATTTATTGAATTATATTTTATCAAACGTGTCGCCAAACACAAATAGTAATGATGAGTGTTTGTTTCAGTCAGACAGCCCGCTGACAAACATTTGTGCATCCGACAGACACAGTGTTAATCATGGCCTCACTAACAGACAGACAAGGAAACACCAAAACAGTTTGATTGCATGAATATTTAGAAATTGGATTAGCACATGGTTAGTTGAATCTGAGGTTTAACCAAGACTAATCATATGCGCAGCACAACGTTGTCATTGATGCCGTTATTAACAAAGTCGTGCTGTCGCCTCTGGCCTCATTTTTGAAACCAATTTATAGAATGAGAACGTCAGCATCAGAAAGAACGAATCAATAGGTTTATCATGATAGAAAATTTACTGCAGGAACATTTAAAAAAGGTAAGAAAATAACGGCAAAACAGTACGCTTTTGTAAATGTCGTGTCATAACCGCAGAACAAAAACAAAAAACAAATAACGACGCAATAATAGCTATGCCACAGAATGAAACTTTGAATTGATAGGTTTGAAGATGTACCCGTTGTTGTCTATTTAAACTTTTGCGGTGAAACTTTTTTGCACAAGACTAAAATGGTGTAGCAGCTTTCTCACAATGGCCATTTCCGACAAAAAATAACGCTTCTGGAGGCACATACGCAATAAATGACACCTCTGGTTCCTATCGGCACACATACATACACATTTTTAAAAGACCACACAAGAACACAGAAAAATTGTAGCAGACTTGCGCACTGACGCGCACATTTGTGCACACTAAATACTGAGAAGACACATCGAAAAGGAAAAATGGTGGCGTTTGAATAATAGTGAGTGCAAATCGGAGAACTCAAACGACAGAAAACAAAACGAGAAAAGAATTAAGATCAGTTGGATCGTAGATATACAACAAAAAAGACGACTTTGAAAACGTGAACATATAGAAAACAAGATCAAAAGGAAGATAAATGAGCGCACAACCTGTTCATCAGTTGTCCCATCGGTCTGTGCTCTCCCCGAAATGGTACTGGCTGACTCCAGCATTAACAGGCATAAACCACTTGCGCCGGCTCGTCGTTTCTAGCGGCGTACGGTATACGTACGAACCCCTGATTACGGTATTTACCAAAGGGTCTCGACAGGAAATGATCTTGTTGTACAAACCATACGTTCCTGATATATCGGTACCGAAACAACCGTCGGAAAAAATGCACTTTCGTATGTTTTGAACAATTTTCTTTTCTGGGCGGTAGCTGTTATCAAAGTTGCACTAAGGTCAGTCGAACTCCAATACGGTAACAATCGTTATTTCCCAGGCCCCTACTTTTTTGCCATTTGGATTCAACATGTTGTATCGGTGCTGCTTTCTGTTTGTTGTGTTGAGTGACAAATCGTTCCTTTGAAGTGGGGTGAGAAACCAGCGTTAACTAAACGTCGGCCATTGTAATCTTTTACAAAATGCGCCAATAATGTGCGGCATTTATTATTATTATTTGAGCTTCTTTGGTGGTCTTGGGTCGCTCTGGTGATTCCGAGGCCAAATGAATGAAAACAAATTTGTTCTGTATGCTTTCAAAGTTGCGGCGTGCACAGGTGGCTTCGGCATATCTTCTTCTTGGCAAAATGATTGTCCGACCGCCGGAGTGAGGGTGATTATTTTTTAAGCATTCGTTGAAAAATCAGTTTCAAATTATGCTTGTATGCTCTCGATTGGAGGATGATTGGTTGAACTTATTCCACGTGAAAAAAAATGTTTTATTGAAATGAGGTGGGAAGGGGTGTGGAAAAAAGATGTGGTTTAATGGTATCTTATGCCGATCGACAAAAAAATGGAAAAAAGTGGTGATTCACACTGGATCGTTATTTCGCTTTACTGATATATCTTTTCAAAAACTTACCGCACTCACCGTCAATACCGAACAACGCCAACAAACAACAGCAACAGAAAACCTGTTAAATTGTTCTTGAACCTTAAATTACAGTTTTTAATTTAGAAGTGTACAGGGTGGGCCAGAAGTAGTGTGTCACCTTCTATTTGCTGATAACTCTTCAACCGCTTCAATGAAAAATTGTGTTTCAAACGATTTCAAACCAAAAAAAGGTTAGGTGGGTTTTTCAGAAGAACATAATTTTCAAAAAAGCCTATAAAACCGTTTTTTTTAATTTTAAAGTAGATTTTGGTTTATTGAGGTGAAATTTTGCACAGATCTAGTTAGACCCTTGGGCATGTACGGTTCAGATTTACACAGAATTGGCAAACGGTTGAAGAGTTACAGGCAATCGAAAGATGACTCACTACAGGGTGGGCCAAAAAAAGGTTCCATTTTCAAACTGCTGTCACTGGCTGGTGTTTTAATATTATGAGCTGAAATTTTCAGCACTGATAAAACATGCGTTGCCATTTTACTGACAAAAATTTTTTTTCCGATATATAATTCCTAGCGCTCACTGTGGCAGATTTTCTAAAAAGCTCGAAAAATCAACAAATTGACTGAAATGAGTGCAAGAAAAAATTAGTATCAAGATGCGTGATTCAATTTTGAAACTGTTGCGAAGGTGTCAAATTGGTCTTTTTGGATACCCGTGATAGTTCAAATCATGCGCTCAGAGTGGAAAGGTCTCACACTTGAATTGCATTTGAGCACCTCGAGCGAAATTCTGATGTTTCACAACGGACTCGAGTCAGCGACTGCGACAGAAAGAATTGTTCAGTTGATTTTTTGTTTTCTGTGTTGCTCTGTCTGTTAATTGGTTTCTTTTGAAAAGTTTTTCTGCGGTTTGAATAAAAACAGTGTTTCAGTTTCAGTTTTCTGCAGTTTCGTCATGGTTAAGTGGACAGCAGAACAACGGGTCTGGTGTGCTATCTGGTGTCAGCAATCTAAAATTTTTCTGCAGTGACTCGCCAGTTTCGCGTAAAGTTCCATCCAGCCGCTGCCGGACGACAAACCTTGATGATGATTTGGATGTCTATGAGCAATGATTCGTTGTTAAATTCTTGATTAAAAATCCGTTTTTTTGAAAATTTGGGAATTTTTAAACATTGTGCTGTAAAACTGAATCTACTTGACCAAACTGGATAAAAATTTTGTCAGAAAAATGGCATCATATGTTTTATCAATGCTGAAAATTTCAGCTCATAATATTGAAATACCAGCTAGTGACAGCAGTTTGAAAATGGAACCTTTTTTTGGCCCACCCTGTACTTCTGGTCCATCCTGTATATGCAAAAATTACATTTTCTAAGCCGAGAAAAAATGAAGAGCCACAAGGTGGTTGCTACAGATCTCGCAGTTGTTTACAGACTAACTTTTCACAATTGGTGGTTCTAAAATTGATTCATTGTAACTCAGTTATGTGGCTTTTCTTGGACGTCACCTTGTCGGTCACACGAAAACCAATTGCAACATGTCAAGAATTGAACAACAACCAACAAAAAGCAAAAAAGCTGCAATAAGCTGCGAAACGATTGAACGGCCTGATTTTACATGATTAACACGCCGATGCATGCAGAACAACTAACAACGCTTACCATCGTAATTAGCATCATACTTTTCGGCGTCGAACGTGCGACGCTGAATGTTGATATTTCGGAAGCAGTTTCTTTACACAGCGAACAATTTGAAGCTGCAGCCAGCAGTGTGTTTACAGTTACACAGCGGTCAATGCAAGCAACTAATATTTTTTGCCTTTGCGAAACCGTCAAACGTTAAAAGCGACGGCGGTACACGGTACGAGCACAGTGTGGTGGTAGCAAGGTGTTTGTGCAGAGGATCACAGGTGAGACGACGACAATTAATAAAACTAGCACTGCAGTTGATCCACTGGTTCGACACCAACGAAAACAATGGATAAAAACGAATTCGGTGGCTTGAATCAGTTGTAGCAGAAGCTGCAGCATATGCAATGTATGTACAGCAGGTAGCGGTGATTTTGATGCAGCAGCCGAATACGGTAGTAGTTGTACATGCGTTATGGCGGCATAGAGCGGGAGAGCAACGGCGGCAACAATATCAAAATGTGTATAAAAAATGATTTGCTGGCGACGATGAGAATGAACGGAAGCAGTGAAGCAAGCACACAGTTGCTGCTGGTTGCACCGGACGTTTAGGACTACACACTGGTATGCATATGTAATATTATAAAGCGATGGGAAAGATGCACACGGGCGACAGTGGACGAAGGCGCAGGCAACGGAGATGAACGCTACATGGGCAAGCAGCCGACAACGCACGGAAATAAGCAACGCTCACTCCTGCTGCTGCTGCTGCACCATGACGCCAATGTTAGAACGAGTATAATACAACAGTAGCAAACAGCAACAACATTGCAAAAGCAACCAACAACACGATGCATCGGTAGGCACTATTTTGAGGCCACGGTGGCGGTCCTATCGTCCTTGCACGGAAACCAGCTCATTGCGCCATTTCACTAGCGCACAGTCGATAAGCTTTCCATGGTTGTCGACCACTGTTCCACCAAACACACAGTCGCCGGTGATTGCTTTTATCGGTTAGCGGAGCCCAACGGAAACACAGCCGAAACTATCTATTCCGCGTTGCTATGTCCCGTGGGAACAGTCTGCTTCGAACTCGCGGCGGGGCCTTCTGCATGTATCTGTTTGTGCTTGTTCGTTGTTGTTGCTGTTCAATTTCGCCATTATTCCGGCGTCCTGAAAATGGCCATACACACGACGACGCCTCGAAGTCATGCGTGTTAACCAGCTCAAAATGGAGTCTCTTGTCTCTCCCATTTCTTTTGGTCGCGCTTGCACCACAGTGTGCTGCAGTATTGCCGGTCGTCTCTATCGACTTTGAAAACACAGAGGAAAGTACGCTACTTGCATTTGGCGGTCTAGCTGGCACCGTTTATATGATGAACTGCGTCGGCTACTGTTGTTCTCGGGTTTCCGCTGCGCTTTCGCCTTTCCATTCTTCTATTCTTTCAGACTGAAACGCTGGATCTCCTTGTGTGGTCTCAGTGGACGTATCTTCGTCGGTTGCAAAACTCCCACAAGTGCCATGACGCAGAGAGCGAGTAGAGGACCGGGCATGTTTCATTATGTCATCTGTTTAAATGGCGCACACAAAAGCACACAACAGCAAACGTTTGCAAAAATGCACCGAAACAGTCGATCAAAGCAACAAAAACTCACGTGTTATTTTGAACGAGTTCTAAATTCTCTGTTGCACTTTATACGTGACCACAATTTGTCTGCCAAAATATAGAACACCAAGTGCATCAAAAATGCCCAAACAACATGCAAGGAACCGAATCGGTCATTCGGCTGCTTTTTGTTGTCATCAATGTCCTTGGTTGAAAAGACAAGTATTTTTTAAATGAAACACCGTGAAAACGAAAGATGGCTAGATAGATACAATTAAAGCTTCATTATAGAAAGCAATGCGGTGCAACGCTATGTACTCGATACTAATGCATGAAATGACAGACAGACACAGACACCCTTCATGGTTAGCTGTTTAAAACAGTAAGTTGGTACACGTAAATGACAACAACAACAACAAACGACAAGAAAAACAAACTTGACTAATTTTTTCGCAGTCGCAGGCGTCAGTTGGAGCACAGTTCAAGCTTCACATAACATATTCGATTCAAACTCAAACTGAACAACAAATTTTATCGCAGATTACAGTTTCTTGCGATTGCACAGACGTGCTGAGTAAGCCAGAAAGCACAAATTTCTCTTTTCATATCAGTAAATGATTCGCTGTTCACGTCACACTGCAACACACGCAGCACTCAAACACTCACACATCCCTCTATTGAATCCACATGAAAATAACTTCGTTAACACATGACGACAATCATCCACCATTCAAAAGAACACGAAATAAGCCAAGCCACTCGTATGCAAATCTATTCAAGTCCAAACACCGAAGTCTTACCAACGTTCAGGTTGGCTGCGTCAGGCTTAACTTGACCAATCAGTGCTCAAAATTGAAAGGCAGTCAAAAGCGTGTTGAATGTGCTACGGCCAGCAGGTTTGAGTGAGCGCAAGCGACACGCTAGCATACGAATGAAAGCAACCGATGGAGATGAACGAATGAAATGGTAAAAACGGATAAAAACGTCAAACTTCAATGAGCTTAGTTAAAAAGAACCCACTGGAAGCATTTGAAGCAAAATGAGAGCACAAGAAGCTCACAAGCAGTGCGCGCAAAGCTAGCGCCCAATTTTTATAATGATACGCACAAGCTAAACATATAAGTTGCATGTGAATGATCAACAAAATTGCAGTTATGTACAAATGTAGTGAAGCAAAAAACGTGGAAATTTTGAATTAAACAAAATTTAAATAAAGCAAAACGATCGCCAAAATTTAAATCACCTGTTAATCCAGCGACCGGTAATTTGAAACCTTATTAAGTAAATCACAAAAACAATTATTGTTGAAACTCGAGACACAAGGTACGTACGCACTTGAGCAAGCTATACAAGTGCGCAAAACGTTTTGCGAAGAACAAGTTACAACAATCACAACAAAAAATCAGAACACACGGCTGATATCTAACAACGCTGTGTAAAATGTTCAGTTGTAACGGTCGGTGAGCTATGTAGCTTGTAGTACTGAATAAGCAGTCAATAGCCGAAAGCCTAGCTGTACATATCTGATTACATACATATGTAGAGCTTGCTCAGCTTTTTCAAAAGAGCACACAACGAGAAAAGAGCAAGATAGGATAAAATAAACACACAACATCGAAATACACCATCATACACAAACATAGTAAAAACGTGACACAACAGTTGCTCAGCAGTGAAGCTGCCTGTGGAGTTTAGTGATCCTGGTCAGCCAGAACCTGAAGCAGAACGGCTAGAACAACTTAGCAAGTGAACCACGATATTAGTCTGCTTGCAGGGGTTGCTTTTCGCTTTTGTGAGGGTAACGTTATGAAGCAGTAAGCAGTTGCACTCCAATAAAAGGCAGAGATTGTCGATAACAATTTGTTGTTGTCGCTGCTGTTGTTTTTCTTTGTACTTTACACCTTTGCCAAGCCACAGTGCTGACAAAACTGGGCGCGAAAGCGTTCTCTTCATTGAAATACAAATTTCCCGGCCACTTGCGGTTTTACTGGAGCAGAAAAGGAATATTTAAAAAAAATTAGTCACTTATCGACTTTGAGTCAGCCAACCGCAAGCAGGTCCATCCAGACAGGAATGAACACAATGCACACTCAAGCAGCAAGCAAGTGACACCTCTAGGGGTGCTCAAATTGATCATTTTATTGGTGTGAAATTGAGCACAATAAAGGCAAGATGGGTACAAAACAAAGACATGAAGTCATTCTTGGTGCAAGCAACTATCAGTCACGATTGTGATTTCACACCGAAAGACAACTGTGCATGATCAAGCCAAGCATTGCTAGCATTGCTACAGGTGAGCTACTTATAGGCTGTACAACAATTCAAAACGCACGTGAAATCTGCAGCAACTAGAAATTAACACAGCTCAATGAGCATTCTATAGGACAATTCTTTGGAATCGCACGAATGAAGATCAGCGAAATAATGCACCTCAAAGGTCATTAAGCCAAATTGTGAAAGCGAGTTTTAGAAACCAATGAAGAACAACAAGGCAACGAAGAACAGATTTAATTAATCGAACAGCACCAAGCAGGGACAAAGCTAATCATATGAGCACAACGATTTAAGCGTTTCATTCAAGAGAACTTTAATTGTAGATTCAGTAGTAAAACTTTTACATTTCCTTGTTGAATAACTAATAATACCAGTTCCAAATGATTAAAAAGCAATCGTTACATTTGTTCTCTTAAATGTGCCAAATCCCAATGCGCAAAAAACTCCGCAGAAGCGTCGGCTGTGTGACAAGCTAGAAACGAAAAAAGCAAATGAAACTATTATCTATCAAATTGGCAGGCACAAAAATGCACAATGCGATAGCGCAGCAACAAATATCTAGAACCTTTTCTTAAATAAAATAAAATGACCCACGAACAGACATACCTGTACGCCGATTCTGATTCGCAGAAATGCGACAAAGAATCACATGACTTTCAAGTTGTAGGTTGACTAGTGCACATTTCACACATTGAGACTAAGATGAGTATGAATACAGGAATTACATTAAATTGACAATGATGAATTTCACGACAACCACAAGTTTGTCGTTGGTTTTTTTAGGAAATCGGTGAACATTTATTGGAATGCACAGGTAAAAGATGCATATCCAAATAAAGATTGCGACGAACGATGACGTGCGCGATTCACGATGATGCGAATTTCACCGACAAAATCGCATTTATGTAGATCCAAGTATCTGCAAACTGAAAAACTGTTCACAAACACATTTGTTTTAATAATGAAATTCAACAGTAACTTGTTAACAAAAAAACTGTATTGTGGATATTTCGTTTTATTTGTAATCTGCAAAACTAAAATAAAGCACTTGACAACGAAAGAATGTTAAAAGTTTTACAGACCAGTCATCAAAACATACGCGCAAAAAAATATCAAAAAACTTAAATCACCACAAACTATCAAAAATGAGTGCTTCAGTTGTTAAATCAATGAATACCGTGCATGCAGATACACGTAAGCAACTTCAAATATAGAGTCAGATATGTATTGTGTTTATCAAAATGTGACAAAAACATGTATTACGCGCCAGAAATGCAGAACATTTCTGCTTCAACCAATATTGAGAGAGAGGTAGCTATTGGTACTTCTGGTTTGTGTTTTTAGGTCTGGTCTAGCTTTCCAGTGATGCGATCACACACAGCTATATCGGCGTTGCTTCGGCTGCGATGTGGTGTCAGAATTCTTTAGTTTCACTTGCATGCACAAGCAAGCTTTTGTGTGGTGTCTCTCTCTACCAACTAACAGCGAAAGGGAGCTGTCTCTGTTCAAACGCTTGCAGACATATTGTATGAATGGTTTACCGATTGGTTTGCTTTGCTACGAGCTAGCTGGCACAACTGAACGCTGTGTACAGAAGCAAAGTGAAAACAGCAGCAGCAATGATAGCCCAATAAAAACGATATGCAGTTGGAGCGCACGTAATTGCGCATGTATGAGCTTCTGTACCGCTACCATGTGTTTTTTTAGAAAGGAAATAAAGTGGTACGTTCTTGTTTGCTTTTCTAATATCAACCGTAAAACAGACACCTAGCAACGTTTTTGTAGCTCAATGGTACAAAAAGCATGAAAACGCTTCTATGATATAAACCGAAATTGTGTGGATTGGTGCAATCAGTTCTTGAACTAAAGTAACGCGTGTTTCAGCGCACTATTCGCTTTACGACCACAAAGGTGAACTGCGCAGTGAGTAGCAATTTTAAATCAACGACACAAAACTTCACAATCGCATGAAGAATACATGTTTTCACAAATTATCTTTCTTATTGAATGTGTCGCATTATGCATCTGCACGCATAGATAGGGAAAATGTTTCTCGGCTGCGCGGCAATTTGAAATCAGCAAGACTAAACGTAATCTGACGCAGACTTGTGCAAGTAAACTAAACATTAAATAATCAATGTTTTTTCACCCAATAAAATTATTTTAATTCATATTCCGACTACGTTTAGGCGCTAAACAGCGTGTTCGATTTTCAGCTGTGCGGCTTTTCCGCACATCGTTCAACATTATGACGTCTCCTTAAAAGAAAAAATAATATGTGCATACACAAGTGACGAGCAAAAAATAAACTTGAACGGAAAGAAAATACGCGTGCTTGAAATAAAAACAAAAACGTGCGCTGCCAATACTATCCAACACGCTGTCAGCTATTTTTGAAAGAATCCAAGGTCACCGGACTGTGTTGATCGATTAAACAATCTCATGCTGTCTGTTGAAATTGCTCGGTTGGGCGTTGAGACAACGCAATATAAACAGATTTTCGTAATGGGAAACGATAAAAAGTATGTTGTAAGCAGTCAGACACCAACGTTTGCATCAATGTTGACATGTACTTTAACACTAGATACAAAAAAAGATAGTGATGATTCGGTTGATCTGGCTGCGCGCGTGAGCTTGCAGTTTAAGTAAAATAAAAAAGTCGCGTGAAAAGCAGAAAACCACTGTACATTTGCTTTCAAATTCAAGGTTTTCGTTTCCGAAAAATATCACAGACGTCAAACGAAACAAACGGTAAAATCTTGTTGTCTGTTTTGCATATTTGTCGTTTGTTGGCATTGATATTTCTGCATGCAGTTCTGCATTTTCAAATACAGTTTCAGTGCCGTTTATCGCGTATTTTTTACTTTTCGGAACGTATAATTGTTACTAGTGTACGTACAATATGTAAAATTTCAATTCACTTGTGGGAAACACTGGTAATTAGAAGAAAACATCTGAACATCTGATCCGAATAAAACGTAAAAACTGAAACGTAACGTAAAAATAAACCATCATTAGTTAATCAAGCTAAAATTTAAATATTGGACAAATATGGCACAGTTGCTTTTTTAAGGAAAAACAAACTTTGATAACGCATGGGAGAAAGAATTACATTAACAACAAATGAAAAAATTAACCAATCATTTCGCTCTTACGATGCTTATGTACAACACGCATTGTAACCAAATGAACAGTCAGTCGCAAAAAGTAACTCTGGCAAATCAACTCACAACGACAAACAAAAGAATTGTGCCAGTTTAATCAGCAATACAAATTTTCGATCACTTTGGCGTCTGGATGTTCGGCGAACAAAGCCACAGTTGACTCAAGCGGGCCATCGTTGGATCAAGATTTTCATCGCGTTGCCCGTTACCGGAATCACAAAATGACGAGTGGTCGCAGTTGGCGTTCGAATGGTCGGGCTGATTTTGTGTCACCGCTTTTTCATGCGAACACAAGAGTTCCGTTTGAAGCTCGTTGATGTAATCGATAACGTGCTGCAGCAGTACAAGCGGCTCTAGGCGCGACTTTCCGTGTTTGCGCGCGTTCGGCACCAGATGCTGAAGTTTCTCCATCACAACAATCGTGGCCTTCTTGTTGCTGCGCTTTTTGGCGTTGTTGCCGTTGGGTACTATTACATTATGAACGCTGGCGTTATCTCCAGAGCGTTTCTGACCAGATCGATGGAATGATTGCGTTGCAGCAGGATTGACGTTTGATGAGGATAAGTGTGAACCAGTATGATCAGCAGTCAAAAACGAAGACGACATTAGTGACCAATGGTGACCTTTGTCAGCACTAGCACGCACCATGACGCCAAAACTGTAGAACTGTTTATGATCGGCTTACTGACGCTCCAATGTATTAAGATTGCTTCCCGTTTGAAATGGCCTGGTTTCAGTCTCCTGTAATGGCAAATTACATGTTGAACGAAGTGCTGTTGCACTGTCGAAATGAAATGCAATGTGCTACAAAAAAGGCACGAAAATGAAAAGGAAAGAAAAAGAATTAAAATGTAGTGGGCATTAAACATCTTTGGCGAAACTCATACAGATGATGTGAGTACTACAAAAAATGGATTCATAAACAGAATTGGGCGTAAACAGCGCGCAAGCAGATAAGATGTTAACTGGCGCAGCTGTTAGAGCATGACAGATGAGATACGAGAAAACACACGGTGTGCTTTCTGAGCAGCAGACAGCAGCTTTCGCGTGGTACCGCGTCGCAGTGAAGAACAATGCCAATAAGAAACCACACCTGTCGTTGCATTATTATGACCATTTTGATATTTCAGGATCATTTTACCCGGATGGAATTTACACAGGAGCATTGAATTTTGAGGAATAAACGAATTTAATAAAATTACCCTGCGCATTGGACAACTTTAGAATCAGAACACATGATACAAAAACTGACACATTGGACAAGCATATGGGTGCAGAAAAAACGAACACAATAAAAACAACAAACGAATGTATTGACAACCACGTGTAGAGCAATATACGAGACTTGGAAGTTCAAAGAAAAAAGAAGAAAACACATTGAAAAAAACCTACTACATCTGCAGTATGCGCAAAATATGCCAATCTGTTGTTTTGAAGTTTAATAAAAACACCACAATCCACACAATTTCGTGTGCTCGCTTCATCCCCTCACCACCTGGTTTACCACTCGCGGTCACGGCTTTCTGACCCACCCTCAACAAAAACAGCGGGCGAATTCAAAAATTCAGAACAAAAAGCGTAAGCAGCAATCAAAACAGTACTGATTAGAGAGCACAACAATCACAGGTGGTTACTGTGTTACGACTGAGACTAAATGACATCGGTCCATGGTGCAATGGAAAACGTTGAGCAGCAGGCAAAACACTAAAGCCTAAACAGTTTGTTTAACTTTCAAAAAAATCACTGGAAAGCAATTTATATGATTGTTAAGATCAAACACAGATAATTTGCGAATGAATGACCGAAACAGAGCGGCAGATGTAAGCGAGAGCCGATTTGAAACAAAACGCAGAAGGCGGGACATGACGCAGATGCAAGAACACATTCACATCGTGTATGATGACTCACACGTGTCTGGCGCAATAATCAAATAACCACACGAAACACGTGTTCACGAGTGCATGCGCGTGTGTGTCCGGCTGTTTTGACCACCACTATGGAAAGTGACCATCTGCACGCGGGCGCACGCATAACGCAGAAAAACTGTTGGCGATTCGAAAATTTCACACACGTCCACTAACAAACAACAACAACAACAACAACAACAACATGACGAACAACAGCACAGCAGCAGCAGCACATATGAAGCCGAGTCGGTGGAACCCTCCAGAAACGATGCGCATAGATATATGTGGCATATGCGCTAAACATCTGCTACGCTGAAACAGAGGCAGACCGCGCAGGAACAGTTGTCTGCATGAAATGAATGAAAACCGTTGCAGATTGGCCGATCTGTGTGTGTGCAAGCGCAGGTCTCGATCGAAAACAGAGACCAGCTGCGCGCTCGGTTCCGGGGGCTGCTGGTGGTTCTTCCGGATATTTACGTCCGCTGGCGCTCGCATTTGCGTTTACCAGGCGGAACACAGAGATTCAATTTCTGGCGGCGCCAGTACATCGTAACAGTGGGTCTATATAAATGTGGCTTATTGGCACGACAGATGCGATATCCCACATTGTACGGGAACAGAGAACCGATGCCTGATTTCTTGTTTTTGCAGTATTTCTTACGTTCCGCCGCGACGTCTGGTGCTTCGAAAATCGGCATCTGTTACAACACGACATCATTATTAGCATTCTCACTCACATCATTATCTCAGCCTCAAACGGCGCAAAAGCTCGTTACTATTTTGCCCACTACAACACGCAGCTGTTCAGTGGAACTTATAAAATTCTCAATACAACAAAACAAGAAAACAAAACAAGAAAAATTAAAGCAGTGTTCACCGGTTGTCAATTTCTAGAAAAAAAACTTCAGAATTTTTTATCCGTTTAAAAAAAATGAATGTGCCAAAGTAAAAAAATATATGATTTGCCAACTTAGCGCAATCAGAAACGACTGGCGTAAGAAAACAAGGTTTTTTCAAAAATTCAATGTCTAACATTTCACTGAAAATCCTCAATACAACAACACAAGAAAACAAAACACCAAAAATTACAGCTTTGTTCATCGGTTGTCAATTTCGAGAAAAAAAGTTCAGAATTTTTATCTATTTTTGAAAAAAAACATCTAAAAGGCATGTGCCAAAGTAAAAAACAAATGTGATTTTCCAACTCAACGCAGTCAGAAACGACTGATGAAAAACAACAGAAAAAATTCAAAAACTTCAATGTCTAACATTTCACTTAAAATCCTCACTACAACACAAGAAAACAAAACACGAAAATTTAAAGCTTTGTTCACTGGTTGTCAATTTCTAGAAAAAAAGCTCAGAATTTTTTATTCATGAGATAATGAATGCGCCAAAGCAAAAAACAAATGTGATTTTCCAACTCAGCGCAGTCAGAAACAACTGATGTAAGAAAAGCGAAAAAAAATTAAAAATTCAATGTCTAAGCATTTAATCTGATATTTGGCACTTCTCGTCTATCTCTCACTTCTCGTTTTTACCCTGTGGACAGTGATTACTGATTTTGGCGATCCAAAACATTTAAAATGTGATACTCATTGACATTTATTTTGGTTCTGCGACTCAATGTGCGCATAGAGAAGTGAGCAAGCAGTTTCATGTTTGACGCGCGATCCAAAAATTGGTGAGGCGATCCGTCCCCCGATGATACGGTTGAGTCACTGGGCTCATTTTCAATTGCTGCATCAACCATGAAACTGATTTCCTATCGACGTCTGGCAAACGCACTGAGTTGCAGAACTAAAAAAAACAATACATTACGCAACAGTCTCTGCAGTCGGTCGATGCAATTAAAATGTATAAAATCACCGCAAAAAGCATGAACTTCTGCTTGAAAAATCCTGGTGGAAAAAACTTTCAAATACGGGCTACGCTTTGAAAGCTGCAGCTTTTTTGTTTTTTACGGGTTCTTCGGTTTTGGCCGTGATTTCTTAAAAACCGTTTGCCATTTGATGCTAAGAAAATGTTGACGGCCGTCCATTGGTATGGTATGGCATACCACTGAGACTCAACTCACTCACCACCACAGATATCAACGACTGCAGACAACGTTTGAAACGTTTCAATCTATTGCTCAGTTTCCAGAGACAAAATTTAATTCTAAAATTGGGACTCAGTTCAGCTGAACTTATTTTTTAAACCAGCTTTCAGTCAGTCTGCTTTTAATTGTCAAAATTTGTTTTAAGCGCTACCACCGTTGAAAAAAAAATTGTCTCTCCTCCAGTTTTGCCTCTTTTCTGGAGAAATTCTGGAAAACTGAAAACCATAAAGACAATAACACTTTTTCGCAAACATAGCAAACGTTGTTTCAAGTCCGGTCGAGAAACAATTGAGGGGTTTGATTGGCACAGAATCTTGATGAACAATTGGACCTTGGAATGCAACTCAATTCTAATTTGGAAATTTTATTTAAAAAAACTTCGTTTGACCGAGAACTGCTACGTAAATCAATCGCGTTTTCTAGTGTCTGGTTGTCCCGAGCCCGACAGATGTGAAGTTTGACAAATCTGATTAAGACCTTGGTCACGGTGTTGAGTCGTGTCGTGAGTGGTAAACCTGAACCACCAATAGCATGGCACGTCAAACAAAACCAGCAAAATAACAATGCGATACTTACTCGAGGCGAGCGTTCGTTCTTTGTCACAAAGGGTGGTGCATCCAGCGTTGGTCCCGGAGTTGACAACAAACAAAATGCAACGAAACCGTTCTGAAAAAAGCAAACCCATTAGTCGTGGTCGGTTTTGTTTTTGTGGAATTGTGAAGAAAGTTGGTTTGGATTGCCGAAACATAAAAAAAACGTAAAACTACTTACTGTGACCCCCCCTCTAAAATTAGGCAAACACCCCCCCCCCTCACCCGAGGTCCCGCTTTCGCTACTGATAGCTAACAAAAACTACTACCCGTGCGATCCGGTGCACCCCCCTGACAAAATTTTTCTGCCCGTGCACCCCCCTCATGTGGAAGGTACCTTGGAGGGAGTTATATAGAGGTATACAAGAGAAAATGTCTCCATCGAAAGTCAAAATCAAAGGGGGGGGGTGGTCAGAGTCAGACGGTCAGGATTTGGTAGGGGGGGGTTGGAAGGTCGAAATCTAGGAGGGGGGGTCTGGCCTAGGGTTGTTAAACAAAAATAAATTTTTTTTTTTAAAAAAAGTGATTAAAAAAAACAAAAATGCCGATTTTTTTTTAATCGAAAAATTTTCCTCTAATATGCTCTGAAAACCTCAATTTTGGCACAATTTTTCGAAAGTTCAACAAAAATTTTCTTTGATTATACCTCGTAAAACCTTTAGCAGTCGATTTTGGGCCGTTTTACCGACTGATTTTAGGCTTCGACAACATCTGCGATGAAGTTTTTGAGCGTCCCAAAGCTTAGCCTACCATTTCCGATGCAGATAAGGTGACGATTAGGGTTGTTAAAAAAAACAAAAATCGTCATTTTTGTTTTTTTTTTAAAAAAAATTTTTTTTTTTAAAATTTCAAAAATCAAAGTTGTGCTAAATCAATCAGGGAGTCCGAAGAACCACATATGATATGCAAGCGCCTCCCGAATGACTCCCGTATGGCGGAACTTTGCAGATTTTGTTTTGGTGACCTCAATTACCCCTTTTCCAAACCGTCACCATGCCTCTTCTTGTGTTTTGACCTCCAAAACGTCACTAATTGTCCCCAGCTAAGCTAATGCTGAAGTGAAGACAAACATACCGCCTTGAAATTCGATCAATTCTTCTGATGGTGTCGCGACGACACGACACGAAGCAGCAACCAGACAACGTAGCGCTTGCAAACGGAGCAGCGAGCACAATCGGACGCTCTGCGAGGCGAATCGTCACCTTATCTGCATCGGAAATGGTAGGCTAAGCTTTGGGACGCTCAAAAACTTCATCGCAGATGTTGTCGAAGCCTAAAATCAGTCGGTAAAACGGCCCAAAATCGACTGCTAAAGGTTTTACGAGGTATAATCAAAGAAAATTTTTGTTGAACTTTCGAAAAATTGTGCCAAAATTGAGGTTTTCAGAGCATATTAGAGGAAAATTTTTCGAATTTTTTTTTTAAAAAAAAATCGGCATTTTTGTTTTTTTAATCACTTTTTTTAAAAAAAAAAAAAATTCATTTTTGTTTAACAACCCCAGTGACGATTCGCCTCGCAGAGCGTCCGATTGTGCTCGCTGCTCCGTTTGCAAGCGCTACGTTGTCTGGTTGCTGCTTCGTGTCGTGTCGTCGCGACACCATCAGAAGAATTGATCGAATTTCAAGGCGGTATGTTTGTCTTCACTTTAGCATTAGCTTAGCTGGGGACAATTAGTGACGTTTTGGAGGTCAAAACACAAGAAGAGGCATGGTGACGGTTTGGAAAAGGGGTAATTGAGGTCACCAAAACAAAATCTGCAAAGTTCCGCCATACGGGAGTCATTCGGGAGGCGCTTGCATATCATATGTGGTTCTTCGGACTCCCTGATTGATTTAGCACAACTTTGATTTTTGAAATTTTTTTCAAAAAAAAAAATTTTTTTTTAAACAAAAATGACGATTTTTGTTTTTTTTTTAACAACCCTAGTCTGGCCCCCCCAAATTCGAGAGGGGGGGGGTATTTTGACCAAAATTTGGGGGGGGGTGTCGACTTGGTTGGGGGGGGGGGTACCCCCCGCCGTGATTTGTATACATACTTAAAAGTGATTTTTTTGATTTCTGATAAATGGTTGCTTGCAATGAGTCGTTGTAGGTTCCTAATCCTAATCCTAATCCTAATCCTAAGCCAAGCCTTTTTTATAAGGTGAAAATGATCAATTTAGTTTTTGCATTTTTTTCTTTCCTGTGTTAAAGGGCAGGGGCCACCGCTACTGCACATGCACCTGTTTTAATAATGATGCATTACGCCCCCGCCCCCACCCCCTCCCATCTCGAACCCTGGTGTCGAGGTAAAGGGGGGGAGGAAGGCACACGGGTATCTGCCCGTGCATGGGCAGGATTTTCGGCTGAGGGGGTGGTGCAAACCCCCAACCCCCCCCCCGGCCCCCGCACTTTCGCTACTGTTCGAGAACGCAACCGTTCGAAAAAAATGAAAATCCCAATTTTTGTAAATTAAAAACAATATTTTTTTATTTTTATTTAAAAAATTCCAAAATGCCGGAAGAAAATCTGATGGTCGACAAAAAATAGGTGCATTCGAACCGCGCTGACGCACTGAGTTCGAAGTCGAATATTGCACATTCTGAACTAAATAAGGCTGTTTTAGTTGTTAAAGTTGACAAAAACTTTCATGAAAATTATCCTTCGACGTCAATTTGGACCTACCTTTTGCAGCATGTGGATCCAAACACCCAGGTCGTGTTTCTCGTTCCAAATAATTTTTCTGTTCCATAGTACTTTCATGAATACTTCAAATAGAAAACGCACCGGTTCACGTTGTTGTTGATAGACAACGCCGCGCTTCTTCGAGACGACAAATCGGCAACACCCAAGAGTTGACAAGCAGGTTTATTCCAATTTGAAGCGTAAAAACAAGGTAACTTGCTGCTTTTTAGTCCGTTAACGAGGTCATCGCAGAATTGCAGAAACTTCTATCGGTATCTGGACTTTGCTAGTCGATCTTTGACTTGAAAGTAAAAATTGTGAAAAAAATCTGCCAAAAACAAAGTCCACACGAAACTCTGGGCATTTTCAGAAGAAAGTACAATTATTTTGATGGCCAAAATTCGTTTTTTTATTAAAACAAACACCAAAACAACAAGATTTCATAATTTGGTCGACCGACTGAAAACATGTTCTGAGTTGCAACACAACAATTTCTGAAACGAAAAAAAAACCAAAAAATTCGAACCCCAACCCAAGTCCTTGGGGGTCAGTTTGTTCACAAGTTTTTGTAGGTAGTAAACAATTGACAAAAATGTTCTATAAGGCCGGGAAAATATAAACGGACTGGTCATTTTTATTCGTCGTTCCATTAATTTAATACAGTCGAACTCTATGAAAATTATAGGCAATTAGCTGACTGGTTGGTTGGTGATCACATGATGCGTGCATTTTCTGTGCAAACAGCCTCTTTTCCTCCACAGCAATGTCAGCACAGAAAGCATGCATCCCCATCCCGTGATCCCACCCAATCGATTTAAAGTTACACTGTAAATTTGAAAAACAACTGAACGAAACCCTAGAAAAAATTTCAAGTACAAAAAAGTAAAGTCTTATGGAAGTGTGCTTTATAACAGAGTACACATGTGAGTATTGTATACAAGTATTGTGATCACTTGGTCTTGTTTGTTTCGACAATGTTGTTTTTTGGGCTTTTCGAATCCGCCGGAACGATTGCGCGCTTCTTTGTTGTTTGCGCTTTTGTCAACGGTTTCTGCTTGCTTCGCTCCTATCAATTTAAGAAATCAAGAAATGTTCAGTTACCGTGTTCAAAAATCCATTATAAAAACGCCAAATACAGCAGTGATAAATGATAATCTACAATCCAGGTTACGAAGTGACAAAACAAAGCTAACTCTTGCTGTTAGCAGTAAAATCAGTCTGGCGCACCTTGTAGCGCAGATATCTGACAGCTGACCAGACTGCAAACGAGGCACACGCGTACACGGGCACCATCGGCAGGAACAGAATCGCCTGCGCCATCTGCACAGTGCGATTGTCATGTTGTTGTTTTTTTTTAATTTATTTGACTGGGTTTGTCAAGTTCCCTTGAAACAGCGCCAGTTTTCCTTTCTTGGTGAAAACCATCGAAAACTTCAGGTTCTTGTCAACTCCTCAATTGTTCTTTAAACATTTCTTAGACTTTTTCATGCTTCAAAAATTGAAAAAAAAAATGCACATGAAGTTTTCATCGGTTTTATTAAGGCGGCCTCCAATGGAACACAACCAATTGATCGCGGAACTGTTCACGCAAAAATTTCAGTTTTCTAAACGAGGCGCGGCACAAAACCAGCTGTCGTACACGCTCACCATTCAATACGATTACCGGTTTTGTACCTGTCTTCACACGGAGACCGATAGACGCCACACTTTGAAAGATCGTGAAAAAAAATCAAAAAAAAAACGTATGAGCACACTAACTCGCTCCTGTTTCAGATACTGCACAGCCCATCCAACGTAGAACGCAATGTAGATGATCAGTTTTACGCCGTATAATATGACGAACGTTGTTTTGAACGTCCACAGACCGTAGATGGCAACAGCCAACCACGCAAAGTCTGCAACGCTCATGAACGCTGCGACCACTTCGAGATACGTTTCTGCAACAAGCGCAACAGACGTTCATGTTTTTTGTTTTCACTTCTTCTTTACACAACACTGGCGCACATACAATGCATCGTGGATTTATTCAAACGTGTCCAGACTAAAATGACGTCATTTGCTTAAAAAACGCCCTTTTGTAAAAGTACAGGCACTAAAAGGTCAGTTTGGTGTGACTGAGTCGACATTCACCATTTGTTCACGGGAAGAAATTGGCTAAACGGAAAGTCTGGTTTGCTGTGAACGGCAAGCGCATGTTTGGCGACACATGACGTCATTTCAGTGGGACACGTTTAAAAAAATAGGTCATACTCAACAAATTGTTTTTTAGTAACTGAACAAATGTGTTGAACAATTTGTTGTGTGGGTGCACTGCCGAGAAGAAAGAAATTTGAAATCCGCTCAAAAACCACTGACGTCGATCAATGAGATCAGTGATGAAGATGAGCGTAAAGACGAGCGCATGGATGCAGTTGAAGACGACGACGGACGCAGCGCACTGCACGGCGTGTAGACTGCCGATCAGATGCCACTCACGTGCTGCTGCGCTGCCCTGGCGCACAAACTGCAGCATGATGACTGGAAAGGTGCAGTTGCCGACAAACAGCACGAAAAGCACACACACTGAGAAAGACGCTTGTTGTGAAAAAACGTGTTCGTGAGAATCTTTTTGTCGTGTGGATGCGTTTTTCGGTTGTGCAAGACACTGCGGAGACTCAAAACTTGTGTGCCAGTTGCTTGACGTTCATTCGGAAAACCGCTGATTGCACACCACACCGCATGCCTCTCCTGAACCTCATGATTTTTTGAAAGCATAAAACTTCATGATCGCTAAACAAAATGTTTCAAACAAACTGAACACTTTTTTGAAAACCTCATGGATTATTGTTGTTCTTCAAGCACAAATGTCCATATGCTGTATATCTATGATATTATCATTTAAGTGACAATATTTTCCCATGCTAAAGAATGCAAAAATGCATTCAAAATACATTCCATAATGCGTGCCGAAATTCTTGCCGTGCCAATATCCATCCCATGTCAAAATGTGTGCCAAAATTTAAAAGCCAAGCGGCGCACCGCGAAAACCCTAAGAAGCTCATGAGGACAGCATTGCCCGTATAACCAACGTCGCAACCTCGACATGCATCAGTGGTCGGTCATGGCATTGGTACGGTATGGCCAAATAAATATCTAGATAAGGCAGTCCTTGCAATCTACATCAAGGCGGGATTAGTCGTAGACTATGAGTTGTCTTTATCAAGAATATGAAGATAATTCCCAATGTGTGCAAGGGAGAAAAAATGAACTGAATAGCACTAAGAATCAATTAGTTAAAAAAACACGTAAACTTTGACACACAGTTTTGGGTTTCTGCTGAAGGTCTTTTTTTCATTCAAATTTCGCGCGCTCCTCAAACCCTGACAGAAATCTGCCATGTTTACTTGGGTGATTGTGGGTGAATGCTGCTTTTGACCCCGAAAACGCATCCAGTAGTAATTTTCGCGGTACGTCGCTTGGTTTTTCTTCCACTTTTTCACATTTTGACACACGTCTTGACATGGCATGAACTTTAAAAAGTGTTTTGGAATGTTTTTAAAGCATTTTCAGCGTGTTTGCACCACCGCTTGACTGTTTTCAAACATTTCTAAAACGTTGACAATGGGTTTGGCACACAATTCGGCATAGCACGATTTATTTAATGTTTTTTTTCATTATGTTTAGTTATTTTGACATTTCTGAGTGTGTCATACAAAAAACGACTGCCCCACATGGAACAGGGACGTTAAAGGCGTGTCCACTAACTTATGTAAACTATAAAGCTGTTTGAAACGAGCGAAATCATGGAGTGAAAATAAACAACTAGACCATGCTTGATGTTTAAAGATGGTCATAGCCAGTCTTTTATAGGACCATTTTCTTTCCACGCAAACCGACCTGCAATCACCCGACGTGTGTCCGTGCAACATGTTCGCCCAATAAAGAGTTTCGCAACACAAACATCGTTTTGCACGCCACTCAGACCGCTTTTTTCTTGTTTGATATGGGTATTGTTATTATTTTTGAGTTTTTGACACCTTTTTGGATGTGAAAATACTGATAAGGTAACACCATGTTCAAAACACATCTGACCGTGTGTCTTTGTTTCCGACATAATAATTGCGTTTTTTCTGTTCAAAGTTGGATTCATCAAGTGCAGAATGTTGGTTTTTTCTCTGGTCACGCCGCTTTAGATTCCAAACAATCATGATATAAAAACCAGCGACGGTTCACACTGTTGCCAGAATAAGGCACCAGTTTACTTCGGTCGTCGCAGTGGCAGTTCACTGTATTATTAAGAGTTGTTCACTTTAGGGATGAGCAAAACTGTTCGTAAAACCTCTTTTCCTCTTTTTCGTAAAGTTCCAGACGACAGTTTTGGCGTTTTGAAAAACCTGAATGCGTGTTTCGTCAAAATGAGCAGAAATACGTGGCTGGAGTCAATTTTGTCAATTGCATTCTACACGCTGCTAACAAACGTCGCTCCAGCGTCAGGTTATCAAGCCTTTTTTTATTATTGTCAGTTCTTTATCATTCTCCATTTATTAGCTTCACGCCCCACAAGAGATTTTGGTTCAATAATATGAAAGTACAGTCAATTGAGTCGAACTCTAAATTATAGGCAGTCAGCTGATCGGCTGGTGATCACTTGACACATGCTTTCTGTGCAGGACAGACTCCGCCTCCCAGCAGTAACCGCACACAAAGCATGCGTCACGTGATCGCCAACCAAACAGCCGATTGCTCATAATTTAGAGTTCGACTGTAAATATTGAAGCTTAACAAAAAACAACTGGACTAAAAAATTAAAAAACTATAGTAAACATTCCAGGCGTCGTCTGCTACAGCTGTGCCACGTATGATCTGGGCATGTCACAGGTTTGATTGAAAAGTTACAAAATTTCAGTCACACTTTCACTGGTATGGGGTCAAAACAGAAGGCAGAACAACGGGAGTTTTTAACGAAATTTTCTCTTGCTGCAATCCACAAAAACCTCACGCTTAAAAATGTCGGAACTGGTGTCCGATGGCGTGTCCCGCGTCGTGTCCAGTCCCACGCGATGTCCCGAAAATGAAATTTGTTTGTTTTTTTCAATTTATCTTCCGCGACAGGACACGAAGCTGGCCGAGAATCGGAGTGACAGAAGACACATTTTGTGCAAATGGGGTGTTTGATTTCAACCAAACCCGATACATTCGTTCTTCAATTCAAAATTTCGCAAGGCTCTGCATTTCTGCAAAACAAGTGATAGATTTAAACCAACACACCTTACATTTTTGTTCCCAGTTTTTTTCTGGCCCGGACGCGCCGAGCAAGCCAGCGAGCGTGACGCAGCAATGCTGTGCGCCCGACCAGACGGTCGCCGTCGTGTCGTGTGTCGATTACTGTTTCTATGGCACTTTTTGGTACACCGAAATCAACAGTGCACGTGAGTCGACCAACATCTGCACCACTGCTTTTGTTACAGCTGTGATCTGTTACAACTTTGTTATTACATTTACTGCATCATTTTCATGTAAAATTTTAATGAAACTTCCTTTATGACCAGCTAAAAATCATCGCGTGATGCGGCGTGATGTTGAAAACATCAAAAAAAAGTAAAATTGATTATAGAAGTTTAAAAAAACGTTCAAAGTGCTAGAATTGGTGCATTTTTATGTGGCACGGTGCAGGGCGCACGTCACGATTGCGAAGTCTGTTTCTTACGCGGTGACGGATATCGTGACCCCCGGTTTCATGTATTGGTTTATGGTCTTGTAACCAGTCAGTATTTTTTTCACAGTTTTTTCTCGATTCTCGGATGCAGAGGTCAAAATCACGCAAGGCTACTGGCGCGGGTGTCACGCGTTGGCGCCGGCATCGTTGGTGCCGTACATGGTGCCAGGCACTTGCGCCAACTCAACCAGCCGTGTGCTGCGACACAACGCGAACGCACTGGCTGCACACACCGACTCCGCGAACGTTGGCAGTCGACAAACGGTGCACGTCTGCGCGTGCAATCAGAACAACTGTGCAGGTATCGCTACCGTAAAGTCTTGCCTGTATGGTCCCCTTATAAAAATTTAAAAATCAAATTTGTTTGAAAATGTGAAATTTTGCGTGACGGTTGCTAGAAAACGTTTTATCACGTTTTTCAACACTTTTTTTCTGCTAATAAGTTAGCATTTCAAGCGTGTGTGGTTTTCAACGACCTTCAAAAACGTCTTCAACGGTTTCCGCAGCAAAAAAAATGAAGGCAAACAAGAAAAAAGAAAGAGTACCGACCATTTAAATGGGGGACGTAGTGGGATTTTGACAAAAACAAAGTTTTGAATTTTTCGGTAACCCGCCGTCGGACACTCCGCCCACTTTTGGTGGGGGTCTTATAAGTGGGAGCAACCTTAAAATATGCAAGACTTTCCTTTCTTTGCCTATACACGAACGTCCGTTGTGTCGAAATGATTTCATGCGGTCTACAGTATGGCCGAATAAATGAGGCAGTCCATCAAGGCAGGATCAGTCGCAGACTAGGAGTTGTCTTTTTCAAAATTGCCAATATAATTCCTATTCATGTGTGTAAGGGAGAAAGAATGAACAGAATAGCACAAAGAATCCATTAGTCTGAAAAAAACGTGTCAAATTTGGCATACAATTTGGTTTCTGAACGTCTTTTTTCTTTCATTCAAATTTCGCGCGCTCCTTGCACCCTGAAAAAAGCTGCCATGTTTACTCGGCCATTCCGTAAATATATACACTTTTTCAAGCCAACACCCGTTTGTTTGCTGGCGCTTGTGCAGTTCTGGACAGAAATTTCAAATATTGAAAGCGTCAATAACAATGTACAATGAGTGTTTCAAACACCTAAAACACCCAGCTTTTCTAAAGTAGCAGTGGTGTTCAAAAAACGGAAACTGCTTCTCTGCCAGGTACTGACTCAGAGGAGTCCGTTTGCAAGCAAACGTTCAGCACAACGACGCCGTCAGGGAAGACGACAACGAAATCACCATCGACCAGTACCACTAAGACAACGGTTACTACCACACCAGGGAGTTCGACAAATGGTAACAAACATTTTTTTTAAATTTCTTTGCACAAATTTCGCCATGATTACTGGGTAACCCGTTTGAAATCAATACTGAATCGTAACTTTTGGCATTCTCCGGTGCTGGAAAAGTGGTTTTGTTGGCAACCGCTTGAAAATCTTTCTGGCAACCACATTATGAACGAACGCGTTTTCCAAAAAAAATTTTTGTGGGTTGATCCGAATTTGTTCTCAGATTTGTTCAGAGTTCAGCAGTTTTTTTTTGTTTTTTCGTTTTTGGATCACAGACGCTTCAGTTGGGCTTTTAATGACATTTTTTTCGCCAAGCAAAACAAACCGTGTTTTCAGGTACCACAAGTTCACCAAACAACGCGACAACGACCGCTAGCAACCTCACCACTTCATCCATTTTGTCCACGACCACAAAACGGAGCGATGCACTCAAATCTTCGTATTTGATGAGTGTTACCATGTTTATATTTGGATTTGGTCATCGACGTTGAAATTCTGCGTGAAACGTCTGCACCGGAACATTGTAAAATCGGTTCATTGAAACAGAACAAACTCAAAAAGACTAAAATATCGAGTGGAACATCTCAGCAGACATGTCATAATGACGTCATTTCAACATCATGGGTTCTCAAATTAAACGAACTATTTTTGACCGCCGTTCATACAAAATTACATTTTGCTTGCTATAGATACAATGCAACATGCTTATATCTGATGAAAAATACAAGGAAGGGGCGAAAAGACGTACCCTAACCCTGCTATAAAAAATTCTAAAAAGCATGTATCTCAGCTTGAACATGTTACATGTATGTTGTTAGACGTATGCCCACTCATTTGTAATATTCAGGCTCATGCTCCATTGAAATAGAATTTTTATGACAATCGCAATGGCAATTGCATAACAGTAGCAAATTTAACATTGCAAGATAATCATACTCCTTTAGAACATGTCAACTTTGTTGAAAGGTGATCAAATAGAAATCACAGTACATTCGTACCTGTGCAGTTGACAAATGCATTTTCCAGCTTCTCAATGACATATTTAACATGCGGCGCATTGTTTCTACTTTCGAATGTTGTACAATATGTAAACAATGTCACAAAAGATACAACCAAAGTTTTGCAAGAACAAAAAACAGTTCAATTCATTCACTTGTGATTGTTGCGTGGGCACACCATGTAACTATATTTAAATTAACAAAAACCCAGCTGAACAAATTTTGTTAACAATATAAAAAGAATGAAACAGTAGAATACAATTATTTCACACAAAATTAGAAAACTTGAAAACTGGAAGAGAGTCCCTATTAGGAAAATGAAATTTGCTCAGTTTTTCTTGATGGTTGCGTTTGCAGCCGCTGCTTCGGCCGTACCGCAAGATCGCCGCGAAGTCTCTTCGCATGGACACGGTGCGTTTCAATACAGACAAACAGTTAGCTGATTGGCTGAAAACATCGCATGCACGCTGAGGTGCCAGCCAATGCATAGGTTTTATCCCGGTTGGTGTCTTCATGTTGTAAATCACTCAAGAACACACTGGTGAGCAAGGCTCTCACGGTTCGCACCAACATTGACCTCCTGCGCAGCGTGAGGTTTCCTCCCATAAACACGCTGAATCTTGATTCAATTCAATGACATTGCTGTTTGCAGTCAATCAATAGCTAACACAGTGAATACAGGAATTGCATTTTTAATGCTTGAATGTTAATCACTTCAGAGCACCCTGACGGGCAAGGCTCACATGGTTCGCACCAACATGGACCTCCAGCGCAGCGTGAGGTTTCATCCCATGGACACGGTTGGAATCTTGATTAAGTTCACTGACATTGCTATTTGCAGTCAATCAATAGCTAACACAGTGAATTCAGGAATTGCATTTTTGATGCTTGGATGTAAACCATTCTAGAACATCCTGATGGGCAAGGCTCACATGGTTCACACCAACATGGACCTCCTGCGCAGCGTGAGGTTTCATCCCATGGACACGGTTGGTGTCTTGATTCAGTTCAGTGACATTGCTGTTTGCAGCCAATCAGATTCTAGCCAATACAGTGAATACATGAATGGTATTTATGATACTTGAATGTAAATCACTTCAGAGCACCCCGATGGGCAAGGCTCACACGGTTCGCACCAACATGGACCTCCTGCGCAGCGTGAGGTTTCATCCCATGGACACGGTTGTTGTCTTGATTTAGTTCATTGACATTGCTATTTGCAGTCAATCAATGACTCACACAGTGAATACAGGAATTACATTTTCAATGCTCAAATGTAAATCACTCCAGAACACCCTGATGGGCAAGGCTCACATGGTTCGCACCAACATGGACCTCCTGCGCAGCGTGAGGTTTCATCCCATGGACACGGTTGGAGTCCTGATTTAGTTCCCTGACATTGCTATTTGCAGTCAATCATTAGCTAACACAGTGAATACAGGAATTGCTTTTTTGATGCTTGAATGTAAACCACTCTAGAACATCCTGATGGGCAAGGCTCACATGGTTCGCACCAACATGGACCTCCTGCGCAGCGTGAGGTTTCATCCCATGGACACGGTTGGAGTCCTGATTTAGTTCACTGACATTGCTATTTGCAGTCAATCATTAGCTAACACAGTGAATACAAGAATTGCATTTTTGATGCTTGAATGTAAACCACTCTAGAACATCCTGATGGGCAAGGCTCACATGGTTCACACCAACATGGACCTCCTGCGCAGCGTGAGGTTTCATCCCATGGACACGGTTGGTGTCTTGATTCAGTTCAGTGACATTGCTGTGTGCAGCCAATCAGATTCTAGCCAATACAGTGAATACATGAAAGGTATTTATAATACTTGAATGTAAATCACTTCAGAGCACCCTGATGGACAAGGCTCACATGGTTCACACCAACATGGACCTCCTGCGCAGCGTGAGGTTTCATCCCATGGACACGGTTGGTGTCTTGATTTAGTTCATTGACATTGCTATTTGCAGTCAATCAATGACTCACACAGTAAATACAGGATTTACATTTTCAATTCTTGAATGTAAACCACTCTAGAACATCCTGATGGGCAAGGCTCACATGGTTCGCACCAACATGGATGGGCAAGGCTCACATGGTTCGCACCAACATGGACCTCCTGCGCAGCGTGAGGTTTCATCCCATGGACACGGTTGGTGTCTTGATTCAGTTCAATGACTTTGCTATTTGCAGCCAATCAGATTCGGGCTAATACAGTGAATACATTAATAGTATTTTCAATGCTTAAATGACCTCAGAACACTGATGGGCAAGGCTCACATGGTTCGCACCAACATGGACCTCCTGCGCAGCGTGAGGTTTCATCCCATGGACACGGTGAGAGTACTGATTTAGTTCACTGACATTGCTATTTGAAGTCAATCAACAGCTAACACAGTGAATACAGGAATTGCATTTTTGATGCTTGAATGTAAACCACTCTAGAACATCCTGATGGGCAAGGCTCACATGGTTCACACCAACATGGACCTCCTGCGCAGCGTGAGGTTTCATCCCATGGACACGGTTGGTGTCTTGATTCAGTTCAATGACATTGCTATTTGCAGCCAATCAGATTCTGGCTAATACAGTGAATACATGAATAGTATTTTCAATGCTTAAATGTAAATCGCTCCAGAACACCCTGATGGGCAAGGCTCACATGGTTCACACCAACATGGACCTCCTGCGCAGCGTGAGGTTTCATCCCATGGACACGGTTGTTGTCTTGATTTAGTTCATTGACATTGCTGTTTGCAGCCAATCAGATTCTAGCCAATACAGTGAATACATGAATGGTATTTATAATACTTGAATGTAAATCATTTCAGAGCACCCTGATGGACAAGGCTCACATGGTTCACACCAACATGGACCTCTTGCGCAGCGTGAAGTTTCATCCCATGGACACGGTTGGAGTCTTGATTTAGTTCATTGACATTGCTGTTTGCAGCCAATCATATTCTAGCCAGTACAGTGAATACATGAATGGTATTTATAATACTTGAATGTAAATCACTTCAGAGCACCCTGATGGTCAAGGCTCACATGGTTCGCACCAACATGGACCTCCTGCGCAGCGAGAGGTTTCATCCCATGGACATGGTTGGTGTCTTGATGTAGTTCATTGTTGCTATTTGCAGTCAATCAATGACTCACACAGTGAATACAGGAATAACATTTTCAATTCTTGAATCTAAACCGCTGTAGAACATCCTGATGGGCAAGGCTCACATGGTTCGCACCAACATGGACCTCCTGCGCAGCGTGAGGTTTCGTCCCATGGACACGGTTGGTGTCTTGATTCAGTTCAGTGACATTGCTATTTGCAGCCAATCAGATTCTAGCCAATACAGTGAATACATGAATAGTATTTTCAATGCTTAAATGTAAATCACTCCAGAACACCCTGATGGGCAAGGCTCACATGGTTCACACCAACATGGACCTCCTGCGCAGCGTGAAGTTTCATCCCATGGACACGGTTGGTATCTTGATTTAATTCAATGACATTGCTATTTGCAGCCAATCAGTTTCTAGCCAATACAGTGAATACAGGAATTGCATTTTCAATGCTTAAACGTAAATCACTTCAGAGCACCCTGATGGGCAAGACTCACATGGTTCACACCAACATGGACCTCCTGCGCAGCGTGAGGTTTCATCCCATGGACACGGTTGG
>JASANC010000927.1:0-44337 GCA_030248135.1 Theristus sp. LFF4_11 | reverse complement strand
GTCAGTAGTCAGTAGGTAACTGGCCCCGGAGAAAGTAGTTTTGTGGTGATTAGTAACTGGCAAGCTACAGGCAGTGTCAATGTCAAACAACTCCCAAGAACAGCTGTGAATGGTCCTGTCTCTGGCAGTTTGACAGATAGATTAGAAAGCTTCAATGGTGGTGTTTACGCAATAATGCAAAAGATGACGTTGATCGTTCAAATTCGAAGAAATTATTTAATTTAAACGAACAAAAAAAACAATTGCAGATGACCATGGATGACAAATACGTGCAGCAGATCTGGGAGCTCTTGCAAAACGCCATTCAAGAAATCCAGAAAAAGAACAACTCCGGACTGTCGTTTGAGGAGCTGTATCGTAATGCGTACACGATGGTGCTGCACAAACACGGCGACAAATTGTACAGGGGCCTTAGGGACGTGGTCAGCGAGCATTTGAGAACGAAGGTGAGAAAAGTGGCACCACAATTGGAACCTCTTCGTACCACTCAACGTTCAAGTAAATTTTCGGCAAATTGCATTCCATTTCCTGTGTTCAGCTTCAGCATGGTCTGATTTTTATCATCACGCACGATTGATACGCCGGGGGCTCTGTTGGCAATTCTGAAGACTCCACACCCCAGCAACTTCGTTTTCAGGTTCGTGACGAAGTGTTGACGTCGATCGAAGGTGGCAATTTCTTGGACACACTGAACAGCGCCTGGCACGATCACACGACGGCGATGATAATGATTCGTGACATCTTGATGTATATGGTCAGTGAGAGATGCAGTCAGTATCAGTATCATATGGTCACCAATCAATCAGCAAATTGCGTATGATATAGCAATGGACTGTAACAAGTTAATTTCAATTCATCTGCTCGATTTCCATAGTGAAACAATAGCAATCAGCCAGCTAATTGCTGCATTGAGCGCAATATATTTTTAGGAAAAACTTTTGCAAACCCGTCCATTGTTTCAGGATCGCGTGTACGTGCAGCAGCAGTCGGTTGAGTCTGTCTACCATTTGGGTTTGATCATATTCCGCGACGAGGTGATCCGCTACGGCAACATCCGTGAGCATCTGCGCACGACGCTGCTAGCGCTGGTCGCACGGGAACGCGCCGGCGAGAAGATTGATCGGTTTGCGATGTTGTTTGTTGATTGACGTGGCATCAAATGCGTTTTGCCTGTTGACCAACTGAACGTCGACCTCTGCCGTTTTGAATTCTGATTCCAAGCAGCACTCTCATTTCATGTAATATCAATTTTTTAAGTTCTGCGACTGAATGCGTGTGCAGACGTGAAAAAAAACTATAGTTTCAATCTTTCTGCGCCAATTCAAAGTTGCCTAAGTGACTCGGCCCTATGGATCACTTTGCCAATTTTGAATTGCCGCGTCATGCATGCAACTGTTTACCTTTGTATGGGCGCATTGAGTTGCGGGACCAAGATAAAAGATCAAAATGGTTTGTGTTGCAGAATCGCCGTGCGCCGAGCGTGCAAAATGCTCATGGAGTTGGGCATTGAGACGCGCGCTGTATTCGAGGAGGACTTCGAGACGCCGTTCTTGCAGCAGTCCGCTGATTTCTACCGGGCGAGTCACTGTTCATGCGCGTTTTGTCTTTCAATTTTGTCGGTTTTTTGGAATACGTGTTTTTCGCTTCTTGGCTAAACCTAAATACTGAAACGTTATCTTACAATCCCTCTCACGCCTTAACCGACAGCCAAACAAATCAGCGTTCACAACACCTGAGTCACTAATTGCCTTTGTTTTGCAGGCGGAGAGTCAGCAGTTTCTGCAGGCGAATTCAGCGAGCGTCTACGTGCACAAAGTGGAGCAGCGAATCTTGGAGGAATCGGAACGCGCGAAACTCTGCCTCGATCCGTCTACTGAGCCGAAGATCATTGGGGTGCGTGGGGGGGGGGGGGTTGGGTTGATTGTTGTTGTCAACCTTGAAATTATCGAAGTTATGAAAATATGTAGCCGTTTTATTCTTGTTCATTTACCAAAAGGGGCGAAAACTTCAGAACACAATTGAATAAATCTCTCATTGCAAAGACAAAGTTGCATTGTTTTTGTGTCCCTCCAGGTGCTGGAACTGGAGCTGATCACGAAGCACATGCGAACGATCGTTGACATGGAGAACTCCGGGCTTGTCTACATGCTGAACAATGACAAAATACCTGGTAGGGTCAGGGTGGACCAGAAACAATAACAGAGACATGAACACGGGGCAACACAACGTCATGCGAACGAACATAGTCACTTTCGTTCCAACTGACAAACGGCTCCATTTGAATCCGATCAGCCGCACATCAATGACCGTTGGTGCGCTTTTGAACTGTGCCATTTTTTGACTGCGTCACTTTGCAGATTTGAAATGCCTGTACAAACTGCTGCGGCGTGTGCCGAGTGGCCTCTCTACGATGACGCACTGTCTGTCGGCGCATCTGCGCGCGTGCGGCGAAAAACTGGCAAAGGAGCCGGAGAGCAACGCGGACGCGCAAGTGCAGCCGGTGCAATTTGTGGAGGTGAATCCATGCACTGCATTTTTGTTGAGCTGCAGTGGTGAAAGAGGGCAACAGCCAACAGGTCATCATCACCCGCAAACGTGGTTGACGTTGCGAAAAGTTTCTCAATGCTGGCTGCATTTCATTCCAAAGTAGAGTGAATGTATCATGTTTCACTGTTGTTTTATGATATGTTTCACTGTTGTTTTGTGATACGTTTCGCCGTATTAGAGCGTCAGTTTTTTACACAACCGCATTTGTCTAATGAGAGGCTCACTCGCCTTCGTTTTTTCAATCTTTCAGCAAATCATGGACTTGAAACAACGATTCGATCATTTCCTATACGACGCATTCGACGGCAACCAGGAGTTCAAACGAACGATGCAGGGCGACTTTGAGCATTTTCTGAATTTGAACTCGAAAGCGCCGGAGTTTCTGTCGTTGTTCATTGACAACGTGCTCAAGAATAGCTCAAAGAAGCTGTCGGAAACAGAGGGCGAAGCGATGCTCGACAGGGCCATGGTCTTGTTCAGATTCCTTCAGGAGAAAGATCTGTTTGAGCGGTTTGTAGTGCATCGTGGTTTTTGATAATTTATTTGATTCGTTTTCTTACTGTTTTGTTGTTTTGATTTTTGGAACACCTACCTTTCGGAGACGACTTTAAATGTGCCTCTGCAGCTACTACAAACAACACCTGGCGAAACGTTTGCTGCTGGGGAAGTCGACGAGCGATGACGCCGAGAAGGCGATGATATCAAAGTTGAAGGTCTGTGTTTGTGTGTGGCGTTCACAGATACTGCAGTGTATCTGCAAGTAAATTATACGCAGTTGGCTGATTGGTCGGTGCACACGCGTTTTGTGTGCACCAACCAACCAATCAGCTAATTGTGTAAAATTTTTCGCACCAAAAATTAGTTCGTACTCAAACGAGCCATTCAAACGGCTGCTTGCAACAACGGTTACAGTCAACGGCTTCACTTTAGTGCACTATCTCTGTCTTGCACAGACTGAGTGCGGCTGTCAATTCACGAGCAAACTCGAGGGCATGTTCAAAGACATGCAGGTGTCTGCGACGCTCAACAATGACTACCACGACTTCCTGCAGCACTCAACCAACCAGGTTTGTAGCGTGTGTCATTGTGCTCTATTTGTGTTCATGGGGTCTCATGTATGGACGGAGCATACAGTTCAATGACATACGACAAGCACTGCACGTTATGTCCGGTTGGTGGCTGGTAAGCAATTCAAGTGCAGCACATCGCTTTCCAACCAGCCGTGTCACACAAGCACCAATTGTGACCGTTTTCTCCGCTGCCGCACTCAGCCGTCGCTTGACCTGCAAGTGCGTGTGCTGACCACCGGCTACTGGCCGACGCAAGTGCAACCGGCCTGCATTCTGCCGCCGGCCGTCGAGTCCGCGTGGGAGCAGTTCAAGGCGTTCTACCTGAACAAACACAACGGGCGCAAAATAACGCTGACGCCGCATCTGGGCGGCGCCGATCTGAACGCGACGTTTGGACTCGGTGAATGTTGGGCGTTGCAGTGGGCACTTTTCTTTGGAATGGATTGACAAATTTGCAAACTGAACACTGGACTTGTTGAAACCCGCCTTTGAGCAGAGCCCATCGATGTATTCAATTGCGTCCATTTTCATCAGGCACCCCAACGGCGGCCTCAACATCGCAAGCGGGTGATGTGGGCGACCTCGCGCCTGGACCGTCCTCCTCGTCAGCACCGACGAATGGAGCAGGTGCTTTAGATTTGTGACGTTTTTTGGTGCTGCGATGGGAAGTCGTTTGCATTGCGCATGTCCACTGAAAACAGGTTTAGTGCAGTGCTTGCGGCGGCAATACAAAAATTGTCCAAGTAAGTGATCCTTCTGAATGTGAAATAAGGTCACCTGACATATCCCAATACCATCAAGCGAAGCGAGCATGAAACTTGCTTAATCGGTCACAGAACCAGAAAAGATTTTTAAAGCATTTTTCATGTAAACATTCATTTTTTTCCCAAAGCAAGCCATTTGCTTTGATCACCGAGTTGCCTTTCTTTGCTCAGCAGTGTCGTCGTCATTGGCAGCACGACCACGCAAGCACATCCTTGCTGTGAGCACCTATCAGATGTGCGTGTTGATGTTATTCAACAAATACCAACGGATAACATTCGAGGTGAAGTGAACACAAGTGTTGCTGTGGTTTTGCCTTTTGACAATGACATCATTCACTCACAGCTGACTGAACGCTTGTGTGGTTTTGTAGACTCTGCTGAAAGAGACTGACATACCAGAGCGTGAATTGCAACGAGCACTGCAGTCGCTGGCGATGGGCAAACAGCAGCAGCGGGTGCTCTGTCGACGAGGCACCGGCCGTGACATTGGTCAGTTCGGGTGATGAGACGCCCTGGAAATTGGAGATGGAGATGGGTTTGACTTTGAACAGTCAACAACATCCAGTAGCTCAGCGACTACGTTTTGAATTTGTTGATGTGATACCTACCGTATTACCCCCATTAACCCCACCCCCCACCATTAATCCCCCCCCCCACAAATAATCCTCCATGGGGGTTAATTGGAAACCTGTTTGAAACACATACCCAGCGAATTCAGTGGCTGGTTGCAGTGTAAATGATGAAATTGTGCTACCAAAGGCCCCAAATGGATGAGTTAATGGTAATTTCATTACAAAAGGCTGTTATACAAGGAAATTTCTATGTAGAGTAGAAGTTTCTGCGACTTTCTTGCCTGCCATGCAAGGTATTTTTGCCATTTTTCAACAAACCCCCATCCCTAGAATTTTTTGTAAATAACCCCCCCCCCTACCAATAATCCCCCCCCCCACCAATAAACCCCCACCCCTAAAAGTCGCTGACGTATTAATCCCCCATGGGGGTTTATTGGGGGTAATACGGTATACCAAGTGACAATCCCATTACGATGGTTGGAATTATCAGCACTCACAAAGTTGTCATGTTGTGTCTGTGTGTGACCACACCGGTAATTTTTGCCCTAACAACTGACAGTTTCGTTGTGTCCAGCGTCCTATGTGTATGTTGTTTCAGCACCAACTGACGAATTCTACGTGAATGACGCGTTCACGAGCAAACTGATGCGCGTGAAAATACAGGCGGTCAGTGGCAAAGCGGACACGGAGCCGGAGCGGAAGGAGACACGATCGAAGGTGCTACATTTTTTTTGTTTATCGATTTTTTTCACATAAACGTAAAATGTGCATTGTACTTGTTGTGGAATATCATGCACAAATCACAAATGAATCCACTGTTTGCTATCGTCGGTCGTAGTGACTAAACTGAATCAAACAATCGCTGTGATGGTTTGTTTTTTTCTGTCAGATTGACGACGATCGAAAATACGAGATCGAGGCGGCGATCGTGCGAGTGATGAAGGCACGCAAGAAGCTGGCGCACAATCGACTCGTTTCGGAGGTGAGACAACGGTCGAGTTGCACTGAAACAAAAGCATTCGACTGCTGTTCAGTCAACACGTCAAACACTGCACATCGCAATCCGTCATTCTTTTGCACAACGTTATGTTTGGTGGATTCGCTACGTTTCGCACAATTAGCTGCCTACCATTGGCCACTGACACGGAGTTCGGCCTCGGATCACCACCGTTGCTGCAGACAGAGCACGCTTAGCGGCTGCCTCCTGTCTCGCTGTGAGGCTCGTTGGTTCACGGCAAGCTAGCCGTGCACACAGGCGTGCCTGCTGGTCACGAGCGGATTCGAACCCGGGCCTTCCGATTGGAAGTCCCAAGTGCTATCCACTCAGCCACTCAGCCGGCGCTGTCATCATGATCACCATGGTGATAGGTGCTGATCGCCGTTGTTTGCAGGTGACTGAGCAGCTGCAGCGTCGGTTTCCCCCGGAGCCGACGAACATCAAGAAGCGCATCGAGGGCCTGATCGAGCGCGAGTACCTGCGTCGCGACGAGCACGACCACCGGCTCTACCATTACGTCGCATGAACGCCTGCGTGGCACGTTCGTTGTTTGCTGTGCAACCGTTGGTTCGGTTTGTATATTGCGCCACACACCACACTGGTGTCACCGTGTCAAGCCGCTCGCGCAGTTACTGCAACTTAATGGAGTTTTGATAGTTTGATTAGTTATTGATGCGAACTCAGCAGTCGCAGCCCGCTAGGTGTGTCAATTTGCGGCTGTTTACTGATTTTTGCCACGGGCGCAGTGTGGTGGCAGTGCAGCGATTGATTTTTGTCGTTTTAGGTTCAGATCGTGGTTGAATTTAGCCGCAACATCAACGCTGATTGGCTGCATTCAATGTTGATTGATGCAATTGCACGACTGACTGCGGGCAGATATGCGTTTGCATGCAGTCGGTCGGTTAAGGGGCATTCATGAAACAATATTTACTGACGCGTAGCTGTGTTAAAACATAGCTATGCGGTCACTAAATGCTGCTTCATGAATGCACCGTTAGTGTTCGTTTTGGTTTTGCTCAGATTGTTTGTTCTGTTTTTTTTTGAAAGTATGAAAAGATTTTTATCGTGAATTTGCATTAATTATTCCAGCGTTTGTTTATTGTTTTCTTTTTTTCACATTTTTCTTTAAAATCTAAAATTTACCAAAACCGACGCACCAACTCCGTCGCCTGTGTATCATCTTTTTTGTGGTTCCGATACTCAATACGCGCATGGATAGGTAAGCATGTCCGTGCATGACGCGGGCATTCAAATTTGTGCAGTGCTCAGGGCCGGGTCACTTAGGTTATTCTGAATTGCCCCGTAAAGACTGAAACTAGTTTCCTTTCTACTTCTGTAAACGTATTGAGTCGCAGAACCCAAAAAACTGATAATATTTAATTCACAAGTTTTCTTCAGATATTACAATGGGTTTTCAAAATCGAAACATTCAAACCCCAAAAACTGAAATATTCTCACGCAATTCAAACCGCAAATTTCCGTGGTGTACATTATGCGCATTGCGCTGTTACTTGAAAGTTAAAAAGAATGTTTAGCTGTAACTCATGTTTTTGTACAACTGGTTTGGTGGAAAGTACTTTTTGACAGTGCATAAAACTTCATGTTTCTCTGATTGTTATCACCGAGGCTGCTTTAAAAAACAGTAGCAGTTGTAATAATTTTTATTTGTTTTGTTAGCAAATCAAACTTCAACTGTGTACTCAGTGCCGGTTCAATGGTGTCACGAAAATCTGTCACTGGTTCAAATTTCAACTTTGTTTGGTACCCACTTGTCAGTATATACGTTGTCCTTGAAGAATTGCAAGCTAATCACTGATTTGAAAACAACAAAAACTGTGCCCCATCGCCAGCTGAATAAAATGATGGTTGATTCGGCTGTTTGGTTAGAATCGCGCAGCGTTGATTAACTGATCGGCTGTTGAATTGCTCGTGTAGCATGGTGATACGTTGTGTCGGTTTTTTATCAGACAAAGTCAAAGTATTTTTTCAAAACCAGTTTTCATTAACACGAACGATCATGTCTGGTGTGTGCATGCGTGCACATTTTTCGCCGTGTGTGATAATAATACGTCTGTCAGTTTGGCAAGTTGAGACCGAAAAAAACAAAAGCAAGCCAGTTGGTTGCATGATCACACAACTAATTCGCAAGGACCGTTTCTACGGTAGTTTTTACAGTATCACTTTCTTTCTATGCAGTCAGTTCCAATTTGATGCGATACGAATTTCCAGCGCCCCTTCCATTGCCATTAGACAAAATCCACATCAGAAAATTGCACAAGACCCGTTATTGCGAACACGGATTCTCAATGAGTTAGTCGAATTTTGATAATTTCCCTCGCGAAGATTTATAAGTTCGACCACCCATGTACTCAGATGGGAACTTTGCAAGATGTCTGCACGAATTCTATTCCACTTCGTGTCTGAAAATAGTAATTACATTTTAGATTTTCAGAATCTGCTCGCATTGATTCTGTTCGAAAAACGTGATTTGCAGTGTATATTCGTGTGTGTTGAACATATTGAGGTTGAGGTTGAAGTTAAGGGGGTGTCTGCCAACGGGCTGTCCGTACAAGTAAGTAATTTGGCTATTTGCACAAACTCGTCCGTTCGTTTTGCCTGCTGCATTTGCGGGTTTTTTATTATATTTTCGAAAAATCTGCGCAACATTACATGCTTCGCAACCAGGTTTTCACATACACATGCACGCTCATATGACAATTGACATGTCTACACCAACATGTGGATGTTTTAAACACACATGGATGAACTAGTTTTGATTGGCCAGTGTGTGTGCTCCAAAAATGTGGTGCATGAAATGAAGTTTGGCATGCACCTGAATAGATGTTCATTTTAGTCAGTCAGCACGTGTAACTGCACAGAGTTCGAGGTTAGACACCCCCGTTGCCCCCGGGGCGCAGTGAAAATCTGGGCCGGATGCACACCTACATGCGTGCATATGCACTTTTGGTGTTTTCATGTTGCAACTCGGTGTTCGGGTCGTCCCAGTTGACTGAGTTTTTTTTTCAAAATAACTAACTTAAAATTTTATACATATATCTTCGCATGTTAAATATGTGCAAGTGTATTTTAAAAATGCATATTTCATTCGCGCGTTCATTTGCAAGAATTTGCCTCTCTGTTGGTAAACCTGCAAAGAAACAAGTGTATGTATGATGCCCCCTGTGTCCATCCTTTGCAAATGAATCTGCAAAACTAAAACTTACAGGTTTTTTAGTGTGTCTGATGAAGTGTACTAAAATAGACATAAATCAACTGTGCTGAATTTTGGAGATAATTTTCAAAAAGGCACATGTGTTTTCGGCATAGATGTACATGCTCGTCCGACTGCACAAGACTTGTGCATGCGTATGTTTGTGTCAACAAAATAAATAGATAAAATGTGAAAGAGAAAACCGGTCTCGGACAATAGATGGCACTTTTTACAGAACACATTGCTTTCGTATGCATGTTTTCTTGTTCCTAAAAACATGGCACTAACATTTAATCATGTGCATGATCAGCATATCGAAAATGAACATGATGTACTTATTTAAAAATAATACCGTAATCGACACATTAATACAACACCTTCTCTTGGGACTAATAATGCACATACCGTAAATGTTCTGTGAACAAAATGGATATATTTCGTTGAGGTGTGCTAAAACATTGAAGACCCACACATGTTCACCGCACCCCTTCCAATTCAAAAAACACATCCCTGAAATTCAGAAATGCAGCTCACGGCCACCGGGGTGTGGCACAGCACGCAAAAACGCGTGCGTGGTGTGTGCGCTTTATGAAATATCCCGTGTTTGAATAATAATTATTTTCACATGCTTCAACAGCCAATATATGGTGGCCAATAATGCTTGTTTGCGAATTTAGGCGCGAAAGCTGTGCACCGCACTGTAGTACGTGTGTGTGCTAAGCAGTCCGCATCCGACGACGACGGTCATATGTCTTATTTCATTCAAGTGTACATGTATGTACATCTATGATGTAGAACATAATAATCTTTTAACGCGATTACACCATGTGTACGTACGTACGTATTCGCATCTGTGTGCTCCGAAACGCAGGTGGTCTGAATGCAAAACGGCACTCTTGAAAACGAAAACTCAACAGCCGAATGAGAAGCACACGATTTTAACACAACGCACATGTGAACGCGTATATGAAATCATATCACTTACATGAATTTATTGGAACTGATTATCACATTGAAATGCCGATACACGCCGATCAGACCACGGCGCAGCGCGCTGGGAAACCGACATGAAGATGCTGTGAAAGCATTGCCTAAACATGTGTTTCCCGACGTTTTCTGGTTGGCTATTATGCAAATGACGGTTCTATGTATCTAAACCCGCAATGTGTGAGAATTATATGTGATTTATTTCACTGATTGTTTGTGCGACAGCATGTGAAAACGATCTGTCACAAAAACGGTCTAGGTTTTTTTATCACTTTTCATGCTAATCAATTCTGCTCTGTGGCCACTTTTCTGATTTTGATCAATAATACGCATTCGAAAGGCTTACATGCAAAAACGTGCAGGAACATCTATGCACAATACACGTATATTGTACACATGCAATATAATAAAAATCTGGTCCTAACAGTGTTTGGGAAAAGTGCAACATGTATGTAATTCATTGCGCATGTAAGTGTTGTGGTTGTGACGCACGTTTGCGCAGCCACATGCAATAAACATAGGAAAATATTAGCGCGTATCAAAGTGCATGTAGCAACCATAAGCTGTATGTGTCACACATTGCATACTTCGTAAAAAAACGCATGAATGCTGAATATACTTGTACGTGGAATGTAACGCGCGTCGCGAATTTCCATGGAACATTATAAATTGAAAAGCATGGAAAATCGCTGCTCTAACGACGCAGAAATGCATTATGCGCTAGTATTATGCGTAGCGCTCCAATGTATGGAGGCGCGTTTTCAAAAGAAAACAATACCGCTGTAATGATTGGTGCACCGGAGGCCTCGGCGACAACAACAACAACAACAACACATGTAATATAACGCATATAACCCTGTGTGCATAACCAAACCTATACAGACGAAAACACAATAGGCCCAGCCCGATAGCGGCCTATTCTCTCTAAAATTCTATAGTAGATTTTCTATGGGGGCCCAGCGATGTGGATGGAAAGAGCGAGAGCGAGAGAATAGAATGAAATAAGCTATTATACTGAATGAATTGCAAAAGCCTCGCGCGGTCTGTGCTTTTCAAAACGGCACACAGTGCGCGCGCGCACACGTTCATGTATACAACACAATACAGACAACCAGCGCATAATACAATCCGTGTCCCCACAACAGCACACACACACACATGTCTTCGGTTGCACATGTGTTTTCAGCAGGGCAGTACATGTGCCACGCAGTTGTACAATCATCAGTCGTGCAACACACCACGCAACGCGTCGCAGCGCCCACCGGCCACGCCACTGGTTCCACAGGCGCCCTGCCACCGTCCAACCGTTGCACTGCGCCCGCGTGTCTGCGTGCACCAACCGGCAGCGCACTTTATCGCTCTTTTGGAGATTACTGCAGTCGACTACTCTTATATGACGCATCATTCCGGTAAGTACCAGTCTCTTTCTGGTCCAAAACAAAACGTTTATTGGTTATTTATTTTTCTTTTTAGCGCCTATAGTTTCACCGTTCCATTATTTTTACAAGATGCCGCCTAACCTGACACGCACGAGTTCTCTCACAGCGCATAATTGACTTTGCATTAAGTGTTTTTTTCGAGAGTATCGCACGTGTAAATGCGTTTGTTTCCAAGTCTGAAGATGTTCCTCAACATGAAGTATTACATGGCGCATTACGATGTAAACATGTTTGATCATGCGTGATATGCACAGCGGGATAACACGTACATATGTATGCTGCGTAATGCGCATGTGTTGTAATCGCATGTTTATTGTTGGTTGGTGGTTAAAATTCTTATTACAAGATGAATCTGATTTGACTCATATCACATTGTAGCTCTTAATCTCAGTGAGGATGGTGTACCTGATACTGTTTGTGTGACAGTTCATTGAAAAACAAAACGGGTGCGTGCACATCTTGTGAATAAACAAATGACATGCTACAAATTTCTTGCGGTGGTAAATTGTACGTGCGTTGTATAGCCGAACACACTGGTGTCTCACGGGTTGTACAGCAGAAACGTGTTTTCTTCAAAAAAATAACATTATTCAGAATTGCTTTAAAGAAAGCGAGCACAGAGGCAAAAAAAGAACAAAGTAGGAAATGTTGTCTTTAGAATTGTTTGTTTGTTTGCAGTGTGCGGCTTTGAATGAGTAGGAGACCGAACATATGCACGGTAGCAGGACGCGCAATTTTCTTTTTCAACCAATAAAATATTGTGGAAGAAAGCATACAAAACGAAATTCTCGATCTCAATGTCACAATGCGAAAGAAATTCGTGTGTCGCCATTGATTACATGTACTGATTGTACATGTTATTGCTTGACGGAAAACACGTCCGCTGTGCTTTTTGGCTATTTGAACTTTAGTCTTGATTTTACAGCCGACAACACCGATTTTAGTATTTTAATTTTTTTGCGCCGATTGCCGAAATCAATACGGTTTTCAGCAGTAAAACACAGCTGAAATTGTCGAAAACAATCATTATTTAAAAACTTTTGAAAAGGCGTTTATTGTGGATGTTATAGCGCCTGAGCGACTCTGCATTGTGTCTGGACATCTTTTGTGCCTGAACAATTGCGTGGAGATTCGATATTGTTCTTCACACGCCTTCGTGCGTTGGTTGAAAGGCTTCACTTTGCCGTGTTCACCAAAATTCATGACCATGCAATCACTACAGCATGAACAGTTGACGGTAAAAGTGCAGTGGAGTAGTTGGTTAACTTTCACTTGCACACTTGAACCGGAATTTTAACTTAGTGGTACATATTATTGAGTTATAGGCATCGATCACGACGTCATTCTACTGAAAACATTCAACTAATACCACCGATTCATTATAAGAAAATTTTTGAACATCGTCAATTAGAGCACCGGACGACTTGCTGATACAAACGGTGAGTTCATGTGTGTGTAGTTATGATTAAAAACTAAAAAAACATAGACCCATACTTTTTCACGCTTTTAAAAAAATGTTCATTTTGCTTTCACATTTTCCCTGTTGTCTCATAAATCTACTTCACGGATTTGCCCATTTATGAGTTTGTCACCCATTTTGCGTCATGTACCTCTTGTTTTCGCAAGCCGAATTTAGAAGTTCATTTCCGATCAGTCAATATTCTAACAACATGTTATTACGGATGTGCCAACGGACGCACATGCAAATTACATGGTTCATTCAGCCTTGCGGCGTTTAATTACCGCTTTACTTCGTTCGACCGTAACCACAGAGGCCACCATGGTCAGCTAAAATCAGATATAATGCAAATCAACAGTTGATTTCGTGACGGTCACAGATAGTCATCTACAACAAAATGGACAGACCTATCAAGATCTTACCTTCGCTGAACTACATTGCAACATGCACTAAGAAAAAAGTTACCTCCCGCCGCGTTCACCGTCCATACTGAGCTTGCGCACCAACATGATCCCAGGAACATTATTGCATGCGCTCCGTCATGCTAAATTAGCTGCACTTTCCATGCCCCATCTGAATGTCGTTTTGTCCCATTGTTCAAATTTATGCGAAGAACAAAATACAGAACGGAACTGGGATGTGTATCTTGGTTGTCTGATCAATCTTTCGATTTGTTGCGCATCAGTTCAGTTGGTTGACTCAGCTGAGAACCACCTCCCATCATCATTAGACACATTCGAGAAAAATTTGATGGAGTATATACGTGGGTGTGCAAAGTCACTGAGTTGGGCACGCATTGCTTCAGCGGTCTTTTGTTGCTGCTCATGCCTTAATGCGCAATATTACTGGTCATTTTTCATACATCTCACCAATTGTTCAAAGTCATCTTTCACATTTCACATATTTCTCTGACCACACATTTCCCATGACTGTCAAAATATGAGACTCCACATCGATGCGTCTGTTGCGCCTCATTGCATGATACACATCGTTTGTGCACATGTGAAAACGATTTTTTTCTTATTTTTGAACACATGAAAATGAGATGTATGATCTGGTGTGTGGTGGAATTTTAAACAATACATTTCGCATAATATCATAATGATTGCGTTTAATCGCCGGTTGTGTTGCGCTCACACGCCTGTCGGACACGAGTTTTTAATATTTGAAGCAGCCGGCCTCCACTCAAAACCTCGTGTGACCTTCGGTTAAAGATATTGGTCAAAGCGCGTGTACTTTTTCATTCATGAGAATTGGGTTTTTTGTTTTAACGGATCGAGAAACAGCCAGAGAGATTCGGAAAACAACGCATCCAATCAAGTGAACATCCTTTTTGAAAAGGGGCGCAGTGATTATGCCACTTCACATTGCGAGAATAATCAAAGTCAGCAGAAGAACGCTTTCCCATTGTGCCCGTTTGGCAGAAGAGTCATCGTCAGTTTTGAGGATCTTTCTGCCGCTGCGCGTGTTTCCGTCAAAAGCGTCTACCTTTGTGCGTTTCGCATGTGCCGTGTAATTCCATTTGTTTCAAGATCAAGATTTTGCCGATCGCAAACGTTCACGTCTGCTGCCAACTAGATAAAAAGCTGCATATCGCTTGATCGGCTCTTTCTCCTTTGCTATTTCTTTTTACCTGCGGCAGCCAAAAAGAATTACCTTCACGTGTGGTGTAATTGTATGGGGGAGAAACGTGTGAACAATTACAACTGTGGAACAAAAACAAAACAATGGCCGAGCTTGTAAACCTGTGGACAAAAGGGTGTTCCGCCGTGCCCTTACAACACAAAAACCAATTGTAATCAATTGTCACGGAAAAAAGCATACATGTACACTCAGCTCATAGTGTGCGTGTAAGCCGCTTATGATTGTAGTGGCTTCATTTCACAATTATAATAAATATACATACACAAACAAACATGAAAATTCAAATAATCAAAGACGAAACCGATAGAACGTGTGTGCAAAGCTAGGGTTTAGTAAATTTTGCGATCGAGACAAGAGATACAGCCGTAAATGTTTTACGAGGCATAATGCGCCTCGCGTTTGCAGGACGCACATGTACAATGTAGCTTGATTTGATTTGTGCTGGCGGCACTGCACGCGCACACGGAATCGTCGCAAAATCATCGTAAATCTCGTGACACCCGATTGTGCGTTGTTCCAGGCACAAACTCCGGTGTGTTCTGTGATGTGTTCGGAAAGTGCACAAAAAACGGCTGAACTAGCCCATGGCAACCGGTACTCCACCGCGACACACACTCAGTGCTTTTTGCTGCTTTCCATCCATTTCTTCTTCCAGTGTACGAATGCTTTTCGTCGTGTCCAGGTGCCATAAATCGCGCGTGCAGCAGCGGAACGGAACAATAAACTACAAAAACGAAATGCGCAGAATGGCCATCGAACCACTTCAGACCGAGCAACAATGCAAAAACACGACAGGCAAAAAAAGCGCGTGCACGCGTGTCTCAGTTGTTTTGTGTATCCATGTTCAAAATGCACTTCTATCCGCGCAAATTCAACAATGACAAGCAAGCACTCGATTACATGCACTTGTGACACGTGAAAGCTCTCGATCAAAAACATCACAACAACAAAATCGCCAAACGCTATTTGCGCGTTCACATTCTCACACGGAACACCCATTGTCCCGCGAATACCCGATTATCGCACCTTACACCTGAGTTGAACCACTCAGCGCGGGGCGAAAGGGGGTAACAAGCGGCTAAAAGAGCCACAAATGAACGTTGCCGATACTCACTCGGATACATTGCGCACAATGCATTCGGGTTGTGGGACAAAATCGTTCGCAACTTGGTGCAGAGACATGCTGGCTCTGCCCGACTAGCCATGCGACTTGCTCTCGCTCTCTCAGTCCATTATCGTCCACTTGTCACAGAGGTCACACACCGCGGGCAGCCCTTTTATGGCCATTGTTCACCTGGACGCAAACGGAACAACATGGACGCACAAAATCTGGCCTGCATTGATTCGCAAGCTGCAAGCGAACAGGCCGTACACATACGCGCACGCCCCTGTGCCTGTGCGTCCGTTACCGTGTCCAAAACGCGTGAAACGGCCAACTAATTGCATGCCCAACGCAGCAGCGCGTCCGCTTGTGCTCCGTGAGAACGCACATATGCTCGCGACGGTGATTGGTCGACTGACGCATCACGTGACAACAACGGTAACTCCACCCACCGCACGGTTTTCAGCGCACGCAGTGCACACATTCACACAACAACACAACATATGTACATGTGTGCGTGCGTCTCTGTGTGTGTGGTGCAACTGGCAATAGTGCAGTATACTAGTTAGTTGTTACTAACAGGCTCCGCCATACAACCAGTAGAGAAAGACCGATTGAAAGAGACTGTGTCTGTGTACGTTGTTATAATATCGTTCGTTCGCTCTTGGTCCATTGTATTTTTGCAATCGCGCTACCCGTGTTTGTGCGTGTCTCTGCTGCCTCCTGTCATACAATAATAATACGTCGACACTGCGAATATAAAACCATATTTTCGCGCTTTTTTCAATGCGCATGTGCACCGGTTGAATTGAAAGAAAAGCGACTGAACATAAACCACACCTCTCCGTACGACAACAATAGTAATCGTTGCGCCCGTCGATAATAACGATTAATTTCAATTATCTGCAACAAGTGCGCCGTAATCGCGTCGTCAATTTGACACTTATTCATCAATCAGCGCCCGGCCCGGCCAACATCAATAACAATTGCTTCGTTCGGTTATTACTACCAGCAGTTGGCGTCAGCAATGGACAACCAGAACAGTGTGGACGTGAAGCCTGGCCTGGCGGCCGCACTGACGTCGTCAGCACCATTATGCTACGGGCAGCCGTCACCGCCGCAGCCGCCGATCGTCAGCTACTACCACGCAACCGGACAGACGCACCCGTCCGTCGTGCATCAGCATCCCGCCGCGGCCATGCTGCATTCGGTGTCGTCGCTGAGCAGCGCCGTCGGCCAAGTCGGCCAAATGTCGCCGCATTCGCCAGCGGACTCGTCGCCAGTCGGCGCGACGTCACTGTTGAACACCAGCACCGGACTGCCATCACTGACGCAACCGCCCGTGTCGTCGGCGAACGGCGGCGCACCCGGCAGCAAGTCGACCGCCAAGGACGACCGTGTGAAACGACCGATGAACGCGTTCATGGTGTGGTCGCGCGGGCAACGCCGCAAAATGGCACAGGAGAACCCGAAGATGCACAACTCGGAGATCAGCAAACGTCTCGGCCAGGACTGGAAGAACCTGTCAGAGTCCGAGAAGCGACCGTTCATCGACGAGGCGAAGCGACTGCGCGCCATTCACATGAAAGAGCACCCGGACTATAAGTATCGTCCGCGACGCAAGCAGAAGACGATCAACAAGAAGCAGGCGGCGCAGGCGGCCGCAGCGGCACACCACAACGCCGTCGGCTCGTTCACGCCGTCGTCGCTGCTGATGGACTCGATGAAGATGTCCGCCGGTCAGAGCTCGAGCGTGCCGTCGGCGGCTGCCGTGAACGCCGCTGCGATGTACGGCGGCATGGCGAACGGTTGGCCGGCTAGCGCAGCAGCGGCAGCACCGCCGGCCTCCTACGCGGCCGCATTCGCCGATCCGTATCAAACGCAGATGGCGTCACTCTACGCACAACAACGCACCTACGACGGCTTGGTCGGCTCGTACTTGGCGCAGCAGAGCGGCGGCGGCGGCGGCGTCTCTCCGGTGGGCGCCTATGGCGCTCCGGGCCATCAGTACGCGCATCCGCACGTCGCGACCACCGCCATGCACAGCCACGCCGGCAACAACGCGATCTATTCCATCAACGCCAACATCAATAACTCGGTCGGCGGCATTCATTTGCCGTTGAAGTCAGACACGGACGCGTCCGACACGTCGCCGCATCCGTCCGTGAGCACGCCCGGCTCGTTGCACCAGCAGCAGCAGCAGCAGCGTCCCGGCGTCGTGCAGACAGCCGGTCACATGCAGCACGCGTACCACATGGGCACACCGCAGACGCCCGATCTGAAGGACATGATCAACACGTACCTGACGCCGGCGGTCGGCGGCGGCGCCGCAGGCTCCTACCACCACCACCACAACGCGTACCACGCGGCCGCAGCGGTGCACCTCGCCGCCGCAGGTGAGCCGGCCACCGTGCCACTCTCGCATATGGCCATGCAGTAAACAATACACATGTTGTTCCTTGTCATTGGTGTTCTTCTGTTTTTTTTTGGCGTCTGATCCACGCCCGGTGGTCTCTGGTCCCGTTAGAGAATGATAGATTGCATTAGTTTCAAAGTAATAAACATATATCCTGTCAACACGAGCTTATGTCGCATTCCTTCAAATAGTTAACAAATTTGATGACTTTCATTTTCATAATCGATTATACGCGCTCTGGCGTTTTTGTTTTTAGCTTTTTAGAACAACGAATTTAAGAGTGTGCGTGTTGATTCGTCTATCCATTTTTAATTACTGGGACAGTTCTGTCAAAATTTATGTTAGTTCCGACTCCATCGTTCGTGAAAATTAGTTTCGCTGTGTCGTTCATTGTTTCGTGTGCTTCGATGTTGCCAGCCTGTATCGATTTTTGTGGTGTGAATCTTTTTTGGTATACAAAAACCAACACTCACTCAGCTGCTTTGACTGATTTCCATTTTTCAAAAATATTTCACCAAAAACTCGTTTTTTCTTGATTTTCTTTTTTATGCGGGCACAGTTTTTTATTCGTGTGACCTGATTTTAAACCTTTTGCTGTTTTTACATTGCGCTTAACGCCAAGAATCACACAAAAAATGAATCAGTTATGTGAGAGCAAATTTTCCAAAAGCACCCTTTTTCGACAAATAGATCTGCTTACAAAACTACGTTCAGAAAAGTTTCAAACGGTTGCATAATTATTTTAATTTATTATACACTTCTTAGTGCTGTTTTAGCACACTGCGCTCGGGCGCAAACTCTACGCGACAAATGTGATACAATTTGCTGTTTTGTTGTGCGTGTAAGCATACGTTTTCTAATGTGGTGTGTTTCAGTGCATTGTTAGCGTCTCACCAAGCGTGCTGCTGTATGTATGCGCTCAACACCCGCCCATTGTGTAGCCCCGCGCCCTCTCTTTTGTGTGTGTCCGCGTTCAAAACCCATTCAGGAACTACTGAAAAGATACATTGTATTTAGTACAATAATAAATAAATCCTGCGGTTTTTTTGTCGCCCGTCGCACTAAAGAAAAAACGGAACGGATTAGCTTCGCAGGCGCGGACAATGTAATTCAATGGGCGCTATTCAATGGGAGTGTTTTATAGTAGCGCATTCTACTATGCTCTGTATAGTCTGTGTTTGTACTACCAAAATAGTACTATCTACAACTGCGAACCGTTTTTTTCACCTTCTGTGTTGGTGTTTCGAGTGATTGTTTGCGGTTTAAACGCTGCACTCGGTGTTGCTTTAAATGTGTACCGCAACAAACAGTTGAATTAGTGGATTATTACTTGTTTTGATCTTCTAATTACAAATCGCTTAGCTTTCACATCATTTACATTGCAAAGATTTTGGTTTGTAAAATACGAAGGCCACAAAGAAATTGAGTTAATATCCAAATTTGAATCAGTTCGATGAAAACTTTTCGGTTTCACAGTATCTTGGTCAAAATATCGATTCCTTCTTACACCTCACGATTTCTGCAATTCAAATTTGATATTGATACCTACCTGTTGAATTCTAAGTTTTGTGCCTGCATCTGAGTTATAAAATCTACCACTAATTTTTATATATTTTTATAAAAAAAGAAATTTTCGGCCAACTTTATTAAACGGATTTAAGTTTTGGTAAATTTTCCCGTTACTTTCTTTGCGACTTTTCATGATAGCGCTGCTGATATTTACTTTGCAGAAATACCTGGTGCGTTTGTTTTTACTTGTAAAAACCATATTTAAAAACGCTCTGGGACTACCTCAACTAGTTTATAGCAACGAATAACTGTGTCGTGTTTGCAACTTTTGTTTTTAAGAACACTGCACCGCACTGATTTTTTTTAAAATTTACTGAAATGGTTTTGAAATTGTGTTCTGTACATAACATTGGTTGCCGATAGAAAGCGTGGATATACAATGTTACTATTGTGCGGATTTCATACACTATTCGTGCGTTTGTGTTCCGTCTCTGTTTTACTTTTTGATTTCTTTCATTGTTGTTTTTTCTTGTTGTTTTTTGTTCATTTGTTGTTGCATATTATTTTTGAAGTTGAAGAAAAACTTCTCGATTATATGTCAAATCATTAATATGGATGCCGTTCTAATGTATCAGATGCAAATATAGTACGAAAATACAATAATGAAAGAAAACCACCGACATGGCTGACGTCTTGTGATAGCGCATGTGATGTGCTGAATCATGATTAGTGACAGACAACAAAAGAACCAACAAAAACACCATTATCGAACGCAAAAACACCATAAACGTCACTCGTACTCGTTTCGTTTATTTCACTTAACGCCACTCAGACCACAACGCAAAACTCATCTGCATGCACGCGGAGGCGTGAAGAAACTTTTTCAGAACTTTGAGGCCAACGCAAAACCGGCTCGGACTCTGCCGACACTTCACTCGTCACACTCTCGCTCCTCATGATGCCCACCACTGAGTCAATCGAATTTGTCACGCGAGCACACACAGTAGGCGACAGCAACTTTCACACGAGTAATAATAATTTTCACACTTGAACAACATACAATTGTACACACACCAATCACCATACAATCAACAGCAACCAACTAAACAACATATAGCAATATGCGGACACGTGTGTGCGCGCAGACGATAAACGTTGATGATCGCGAGTCTATCTTTGATACTCAACTGAAAAACGAAGACGGTCCAGTAATAAAGAGTGAAAACTGAAAGTAGACGTGACAAGACAGCTGGAAAACCGATGTATGTAAACGTTGTTAACAACCTTAATATGATGAGAAGATGCGTTGAAATGGCCCGACCAACAACAACGCGCTACACCGAAATCTCCACCGAAATCAAACTTCTCACCGCATATCGTTTCGCCATTTGGTAGAGGAGCTGAAGGTGAAAAATGGCGTTCAAGTGCGCAAGTGATTGCAAAATCAAATAATCAAAAATCGTGTGTACAATGTATATGTGTTGTCTGCTTCAAGTGCGTGATGTGCGTCCCAGTGTTGCCGTACGATGTGCCCATCGCCTGCTTGCTGAACATCGCTATCGCTCTCAATTGTTACATGTACCGTCGGTGTTCGGTAAAAAGTAGCTGCATTGTGTTGATTGTTGCACGTCTAGTTTCCCTAAAGTATCGTGCGACAAACACCCGAAGAAATCGACTACCGTTTCTTTCATCGGCATCTTTTCCACTTCTTAACGCTTTTTTTGCTAAAATAGCTGAGAAGCTGTATTGCTTACGCTAATTCTAGAAAGGAAATGAGCATGCGTGTATCCTTTCTTGAAAACTTAAATTTACAGTGACTGATTCGAGTCATCATGACACAAAAAGCTAAAATCTGCCGACGAGTGGTTACGTTGAAACCGTCTAGTGCCCAAAAACAAAAACGTTTTTGAATTGTGTTTATAAAGTTATGATCGCAGGTGTGTATCTGCAAATCAACATTGAGCAGTTCCGACTTGAATTGATGCAACGTGTGGAGAGAACATTGTTCAAATAATAAATCTGCACCTTTCAAGCTCATCAAAAGTACACAAAATGCTCTCGCGTCTGCGCCGCGGCACACTGCCGCATCAGCTAGGCTGTGCGTCGTGTCTCGACAACCGGTTTTCTCCAGTCGATCCACAGTTTTTTCACGCACCATCTACACGTTTTACAGAAACTGTGTTTTATTAGTATATTGTTGACACACCACATACCTCAAGAGACAAGATAACAGTACCTACTCGCCTCAAGGTGTTTGTTTTTGCGAGAAATTATGTATTTTCATAACTGCGTATTACATTTGTGAAGTTTTTGACAAGACGACGACAGTGACTGAGTGAAACACGCGGCGGCCTCTCTGTCGCATCGTGATTGATTATAATATGTTGTATATTATGAGGTGCACTTTGTCGTCGTTGATTAGTGACGGTTTTTTTGAGATTTTTGCATTAATACCGCTAATGCATGTGTGAGAACACAGCACGCGAGTGCACCAGACATCGTAATTACCTTCGAGAGTAGTCATTTGAGCGTCACATTCACAATACAGTCAGTGCAGGCAGAGACAACGGTTGGCCTCTATTTCCAACAAACTGCTCTTCAACATTTTTAGTTTTGATGCAACGAAATCAAAGTTTGTTGACTTCTAACAAGCGTCACGTATATGTAAAGTACAGTTTGTACAAGTGATTATCCCATCTGCATCTGCTCTTGAGCTCCCCCACACTCCGTTGACCGTCTTTCGATCCAGTCGCCTTTAAAACAAATAACGTCAAGTCACATAAAACTCAGTCAAAGTCTGAAAGTCGGGTAACGTGCGAGTTTCAGTGTTTCGGTGTGTCTCTTGTGTTTTTAGCCGAGTGTTTCGTTGTTTCTGGACGACTGAAAACAAAGCGACTTTCTCAGTGCGCGCACACAGGGCACACAGTTGCAGCACACAAGGGCGAGTGGAAAATTTTGTAATAATAACGTCAATATGTTTTTGCATAAATTCTTTTGCTAAGCGTGGTACAGCTGCATCAATTGTACAGTCAGCAGTTTTGTACGTGCTGCTGTGTTTCTCTGTGGGATGATGAGTGATGATTATGAAAATTCATCCGAAACACGGGGGATTACAACCGACAAGATCTTCACCGACGTGCACGTGAACAGTGCAGCTTGATCTGGTAGCTACGCGCGTGTCTGAATACGGAACATTCATTGTGTGTAAGCATACATGAAAGTGTGTGGCACACAACTTCCTGTCTCCTGCCATATCCTGTTCTGTACATGTACATGTGTGTTGCACCGTATGTCAATGTGTAACTGTTACGGTACAGACATGATTTCTGTATGGCATAGCCGAAGCAAACCTGCTTGTCTACTTTGATCATTTTGTTCGACAAAACGCCATTAGCATAAGTCAACAAATGCAAAGGCAATGGTTGAATGGTGAAAAGTTGGGAGTGGACTTACGGCATTTTCGCCTGCCTGCTCCACCTATATTTATTAATAAATGCCGAGTACCTGGAAAACCAGGTCGGGCGGGTGTGTTTCGCAGCTTGGTGCCGCACATTTTCAGACATTGAACATACACAGCCATGCTCTTTGATGCTAATAATAATAATATGCGCGAAAATGCGCAGTATATGGCGCATATATGTGTCAACCTCAATTTTCACACGCTCCAGCGCGCATTTTTTTCAGCGCGCACTTTTAGCTTTCATGGCTGGGTGTTGGTGCCACCTGCGGTTCGCCTGCAATAAGCAGAGCTGAGTGCTTCGTTGGGGGTGCATGTATGTATGTAGACTGATCGAGCGAGTTTCAGAGACAGATTGCTTAAGCGCACTGTACCGTGATTCGGCGGCTACACACTACGCTATACGGACACAATTTACATGCGTAGCAGCAGGCTAATTTTGAAATTGAAAAGTTACTATTGCTCAATTTTGGGGACAGCATGAGAACGAAAATTCTTTTTTGCCACGCATTGTCTTATATTAAGCGGTGCTTTTTGTGTGCACTTTGATTTGAGCACATGAAACACAGAACATAAAAGGGCAACCGCTTTTTGCGGCTTTAAAAAATCTACAAATCCACAGCCGTTTGTTACGCGGCGTCACAACCACAATAAGCATAAATTGTAAATACGCCATTTAAGTTGCCAATCGAACGTTTCATTAAAAACGACGTTGTCTTGAAGAACTTGTTGATCACCAATGGAGCCACATTGAGCGTTACCATTTCGTTTCGCGAATATTGTGGCCCAAGTATCACAGGGGAATTAGAGAACTTCAACGGTTAGCCGACTGGCGTTCAGTGTGCGTACTGTATGAGTGTGTGAATGTGGCTTGGAGCAAGACGGCACCGGCTGCTTTGTTCGATGCCGCTCGTTTCCCGCCGAACAAACAAGATTCCCATTGTCTGTTTTCATTCCGTTCATACACGCACACGCATCTATGAAAATCTGCATGTTTGTTTAAATTTTCTGACATCTTGAGATGCTCCTGCATGCATTACGCTGTGCACATCGGCCATGTGATCATCATCTTTGTTTTTCACTCTTGATTTTAGAATATTCAAAAAGTACCACACAGATGCACAGATTCCCATCAGCAAAAACCAACAATCTATCTCACTGCGTACACCTGCGGAAATATAAACTAACTGAAATATATTACCGTGCATTGCATTGCGTTCTCAGTTTTGAATCATTTTTCTAAAATTTGAATTAGCTAATTAAAACACAAGACAAATTGACACACTCAAGAAGGTACATACAGAGGTACGGCAGGTAAAAGACGTTACCTCATTAATTTCGATTTAGTTTCAAACACAGAACATGCTCACATAACAATCAAGACACGTCAATTTGCGTGTTGTTTATTCCATAAATTATTGTTATCGAATCGAATCGAAGATATCATTGTAGAAGCTCAAAAGAAATTATAGTCGTTGTCGAAGATATCATTATAATTGTTGTCGTTTGTTATTGTTGTTGTTTTGAACAATATTGTCGACTAGTTGTTAGGTTTCTGAAATTAAAGCCCGACAAGGGGTGGGGTGGGGGGGGGCTAACTGGTGGTGGTACACCGTGATTTGCGGCAGACACGGCATGCAAATTAGTGCGGCCAGTTTGCGGTTCCTTTGCGTGTGTTGCATGAGACACCGGTTGATTAGGTTCAAATGCAGCAGCGGTTCTCTTTTCTGTCTCATTAGTACTGAAGCTTAACACGCTAACTGCCTCTCTCTTTAAAGATTGTCAAGCTTCAAGGCGCTAATTATTTCGTAAAGGGCACATGACGCAGCAGACAGAGCTGTCGTCTTGTGCATTTGCTTGAAAACGGCTAGGGAAACCAAAGTAGGGAAGAACATCGTAACTGTTTTAAAAAATGTGACAAGGCAGCTTAAAATACCTTGTAAATCATACTTTTTAGTTCAGACATCTTGTCAAAAAACTGGTACGTTTCTTGAATTATGAAAATTTTACACAACAGACATTTTCTAAATTAATTATGCTGCCATCGTTACAGCACATGCTGTCAAAAAGCAGGAAAATTGCAAGCATATTGTATCTTTTGTTGGTGTTATCATTGTTGCAGGTGTTTAGCCTACACTGTACAAATGACAGAAAAAGATAGGGGGAGTTGTTCTAGTTGCCGCTGTCAGTCACGGTACACCGCAGACTAACTGGCATGTGTACACAGTTGTCTGGCGTTGTGCGGGTTGTGGCTGCATCACTTGAACACCTGGGTCCACGGCACACACAGCCAAAAGAACTGGTGTATCGAAAATAGTCCTTATGCTTCGACTTGTTGTTTCAAAATGATCAGCGTGCACGTGTATGCATAGATTTATTATTTGTTATGATATTATTGGTCATATCATAACATTCGAACACTCACATGCATGGGCGTCAAACGGACCAAGCGGGACACCGTGAGAAAGCCAATATTTAAAAACGGTCGCGTCAATCGCATTGTTATATTTGTATTTGTCGTTGCTCCAGCCATCATTACAAACGATCTACCTCTCTCGGTCTCGGCTGGATACATTTTGCTGTTTGTTTATTTATGTTTACGATGGTTGCGTGCACGGGACGGAGACAGTTGTCGGTTTTTAATGTCCACTGAAATCCAAAAATTTTGTTTTGTTGACAGTGCACCACAACCAAAAACTGCAAGCAACATTTCGATGAAAATGTCACATTTTGACGGTCACCAATTCGCAAATTTTCCGTTCATATTACAAGGAGAGGTTATTTGAGCTTGCTGCGCAGGTGTACGTTCGTTGGGGACCAGCATATACACAGTCTGAGCCAGATTTGACAATGTTGTTTTCTAACAGCATTCTATACACTGGACGCTGTTTTCAAACCAGCTGTGTATTGTACACTCAAAAGTGCATGTTGTCCAATAGTGGGTTAAAGTGTTTATTTTGATTTACACAGCTACACCTACACTCCAGCAGTCTTGCTGTTCGAGTGACTGGACAACAAAAGTACGGAATACGCGTAGAATTGCAAAATTCAGAAAATTTTGCGGCAGATGCGACCTTGGCCATCCTTGGTGACATCGACAAATTTCCCACCAATTTTTCACACCAACCAACAGTGCAGTCACCGCTTACTTAAGTAAAAGATGTTGCTACATCAGTAAGTATATCGCAACATCCATCATCTGCAAATTTACGTGCACGTAACGTAGTTGTTTCAAACATATATGCTGCAGAGATGACATAATAACGGAATCGTGATTGAGAGTCAAAGGACTGCATGGAGATGTTTCAGTTTTTCTGTTTTGCCTGCTGTGTTTTGCGGTCGATCATCGCTGCACAAATCAGACAGACACATTATGCCACAAAAGACACCACAAAAGTTCGACATCAGATATTCGCAATTGTCAATATTTGCACAACGTCACACCTCTGGCCGAACAAGAATATGTATCGAGATGTGCAAATACCTCCATAGACATCGTACATGCAGCGTCTTTCGTTGAAGAGCTTGGCCGTGGGCGCTAATTATTCCCACTTCTCTCGGTCCGTTGTGTAAACAACAGAGCGCGCACGCGCACGGCAACACTGACAACAGCCAGCACAACGCACTCTGTGCACCTTGTTCAGATAGGTACATCGGTGCTTAAGTGCATCTTTAGGACGGACCGTTAAACCAACAACATCAACCAGGCCACATCCAAAAACGAGTAACAAGAGGCGTCTTGACGCATACCGATCACGGGATAATCACGTCTTTTTTCATCTCGAAGACAGCACAACATTTCTTTGCAACATACCGACTGAAAAAGCGTTCAGCTGAGGAGTCCATGTAAAAAAATCTCGGACCGTCAAACATGAGAGCGACGAAGTGATACGGTACAGACACGTTGGCACATGCGCGCCAATGGCTCACTAACGAGCCGCCCGCCAAAGAATGGCGCACGTCGAAAAGGCATACTGTATGTTGCCGTGCATGCAGTCTTGGACGTCGCACGCGCTTGTAACTAATTCAATATGCCGATGACAAGTCTAAGCAAGCATCATCACAGTGCATGTACATGTAGCAGTTGTGGATGCGACACCAGGGGCTGTTCAAAACGTGCAGGCTTGTCGATCAGAGCGGAAACGACGGCAATATGCTGCAAATTTAGTATGTGGCCGTAATTTCGCTGAAAAACACCATATCCAGTGGACGACCCGCTGCAATATGGCAGTTCGGCGCAGTCTGTGTTTCGGCATATACTGGAATTATGATGTCCATGCGCCAGCAAATGTATGCGGAGCTAACTGAAATCAATTTTCACCCAGTTGCAGTCATGAAACAGCAGCGTACGTACACTATGTACTATGGCGAGAGATGCTTAGTATTTCTAAGAGGGACCACTTTAGGAATATTCTATTCTGCTCTGACGTATTGCTTGCTCTCTTGCACGTTTGTCTCTCTCAAGCACTACAATGCCTGCGTATATAACGCGTTTTTAAATTTTAATTGACCATTTGCACACTCAGTCAGACATGCACGGCCGCAGCACGAGCACAGTCACTGGCAGACGTGACAACATCAACATTGAACTATGCGGCAATCATTCAGTCATATACAGCTTTTTGCTAGACCCAAGGGACCGTTTTAACGCTAGAGACACTCAATACCGTAACCGAAGACAAGTAACGCTTTCATGATACATGAATATAAAATTTAGCACATTTTGTCTCTGTCTCACACCGATTATTATTAATTAGCAACGGCTCGGCGACTTCTGTGGCAGTGAAAAATAATCAAATAATATAACCACAGCTGCACCGCACAGCGTCTACATGCACCGTGTACAAGAGAGCCAAGTTAACCTGTTTCATTCTCTAAAATGTTCAAAATGCAGAGTGCACAGTCTGCGAGGTTGTGACCAGGTCAAACATGGTGTATACGTGATTGCTTTCGGTTCAATTTGCAAATCAGTGTATGTTGGTTTCCGGTCGACCTGGTTGGGGCCAACCTTTCGGCAATCACGATTCTCAGTTTTCCCATGCACACTGGATGTGATCGTGTGTCAGTTGCCAAATTCAAGATGTGGATGTGCGTATGAGTTGTGTGACACTTTCCAACAGAAAACCGCAGCAAACATTTCGAGTTGCTGATTTTTTCGCTCGCTGACAATTTGGCAGGAGCTGCTGCCACATAATTTTTGGTCTTACGAGACACATGTGGAGGCGTGAGTGTGACAAACAAAGAGACGCGAAAGGCCACCGCAAGTATGCATGATTGCACATGCGCATCAAGACAAACGCTACATCAACAATGCACAATGCCTGTTGATTCACAGGCCTCATAGGGCTCGGCATCTGCGCGGACATCCGCTTATGGTCGCCAGATATTTGGTTTGATTATTAAAACCATCAGCTTCCAAACACCCGCATTGTTGTTTTGTATATTAATGTGTGAACATCGGTCGTCCTCGTTATTGAATAAACGCACGTGATCATTAAAAGCCGCTGAGAGCGCTGCAGGCGTGTACAAGCATTCATTTCACGCCAAGACGCACTAACACGATTAGCCTATTGCGATAAGCTCTGCTTTACTGTAAACTGTTATCAGCAAGAAACATGCTTTGTATGTCACGCATACGTGTACATAGTTTACAGACTGGGGCAGCGACTTGCGACACTCCAGCCAATGCAACACAATTGCGCAGTAAGCACACCATGTTACATCATCATTGTTAAAATTTGAATACAAAAGACAAATTCTGTCTTTCATTTTTCAGATGAGTCCGGCATCACCAGCAACAAACAGTGCGTCTGCACCACAGCCAGAGGAAAGCTGACTCATGGAGCTGACGTCTCGCGCCGAACAAAAAATGTTTTGCTCGCGCCTATGTGATACGAGACCGATGATACAACAACTGCGCAATGGAATCATGTGCGCACAAGATGCGGACAACAGCAACAACGGCTGGGCTAGTTGCATGCTGTATCAATTGACGCCTGATAAGCACCGACCAAAGGTGCGATCACCAGTGCTGTTTGATAACAACACCAGCAGCAATGGTCGAAACGGTGCCGATGTGTCATCATAGCAATCGTGAAGTCAAACGTGCTGCGCAATAAAATCACGCTGACGAGCAGTGTGGATCAGCATGATTTTTTTCACCTAGTTGAACGTAACAGGTTGTGCGTGTTGCTTTCATTGTGAAACTTGTTGTTATTGTTCTGAAACTCATTGTTCAAATTCAATAGCGTGTCAGGAGGGCTGCTGCGTTATTCGCAATGAATTCGTCAACAGGCAACCGGTGTTTGATTTTATTCAACACTGCTTCACATTTGAATAAATGTACAAAAAATAATCTCAAGAATAATTCAACAGAGGGACGGATAAACATGGAATACACTCACACAGCTAAATAAAGACGTCAAAAGGCGCGAATTTTACAAAGAATGTTGGACAGTACCGCAATTTCAGCATAGTTGTTCCAGAGCCGAGGGGTTGGGGTGGGCGGTATAGATAGCTGGATCAAATTTTCCAGATAGATAGCTGGAAAATTTTGGGGGCCGCGGGGGGGGGCATGTGACTTTGGGGGGAGTGGGAGGTCAAAATTTTGAAATTTGATAGATAGATAGCTAAAACGCTAAAAAGCCAAAAAACAACAAAAATAATGCTAAAAATACACTAAAAATCAAGTATATATGTGGTTCAACGCAACTCGAGAAATAACGCGCCAAACACCTACCCACTACTTCTGATACACCCTGTTGCCTGTTCACTGAGTCACATTACAAAAAGAGATGGTTTCTTTTCCCGAAAATTACATACAATCCGGCGTTTGACTGACCGAACAGAAGCAGCGTTGATCGGCGGTTGAATGTTGCAGTCGTATAGTTTGGCTGTTGACGCCCAAGGCAAAGACAAAACTGTGGTTCACGCCCTTGGTTCCACACCAAAAGGTAGCTGATGAGGTATCTTCGGCTTCTATAAATCTAAAAAATATTCACAATGTTCATAAACATTCAAACTCATTGTGTTTTCAGCATTTCATCATTCTTCCATCATAAAAAACGACCAACCAGTTTTGAAATTGAACCCCCAAACGACATGTAGTGCGGCTGTTGCATATTCAGCTTTGCCAAAACATCCATGCCACGGAGCATGTCGTCAGCCGTCAAACTCAGGTGCAGCTCAGTTAGACCAGCATTCAAACAAACAAAAACAAAGCTGCTGCAAGCGGACTAGCGGACAAAGTGCGGACCAGTATCGATCGAAACAACCTCGGCCAAACACGGTCATCACTGCAACATCGGAAAGCGAGAAAATCTTGAGCTTGACCAATTGCCCGTGCATCAGTGGATTGTAGTCGTCCTGAAAAACAACGACTAATAATTGAAATAAGCGAAATGGAAACCAGTCCATTCTTCTCTGCACAATTACGTTGCGTCTCAAAGATGTTTGACGCTAAGCCCAGACCACTCACTGGCGTGTCATCAACGGTAAGATCACACGTTTCTAATCTGGCCAATAAGCAAGCTCAATAAATGAACGTTCCTTCAAAACAAAAAATACGAATTTATCAGTGGTTGATGGTTGAACATTTCAAAACTGTCAACTGATCGAATGTGCCCAAATTGATTCACTTCGTTTATTACTGTCACATACACACGTTTCAATGCACAAACACCAGAAACAATCACATTCAATTTACAACAAAAATGATACCATTTAATTTAAAAAAGCAAAGTTTGTCAGTGAGGCAAACAACAATGCCGTGAAGCAAATGCGACTGAAGTGACCCGACCTACCGCATGCAAGTACAAAGGTATGGCTTGTTTATTGGAACGCTGCACGTTGTAGCTGTCACAGACAGCATGTGATGCGCTTATGACGGCGGCGTTTCTGGCTGACCAGTTCAAACAAACAAGCAGCCTGCATGGTTGAAGTTGACTTTGCAGAAATAATTATTATTGTATACGGTTGGGTGAATGAATACACGCGGGTGATGTGAAAATAACAACAAAACAAAAGAACAATTTGCAAAAACAAAAGAAAATTCACGAAAAATATTCTAGAGGCAGAGATGAAAATTTCAAAAAAAAACAACTTGATCTGGGTGAAAAATGTCAAACCGAATTTACAAATTAATGACGACTATAAACAAAAAGCAGAGATAACTAATGCTACTACTGTGTGTAAAATAGAAAACAATTTTCAAAATCTTCTTCAAAATCCAAATCACGCGTCCGCTCAGCAGACTGGCAAAAAAAGTTGTTTTGACTCCTCTGATTTCTTATCCATGAGTCCAACGACATCCAGATCAAACAAGAAACATCCAATAAAAAAGCTGATCGAAATGGCAAAAAATAAACGAATGAAAAAGCCAATAAAAACAGATCAGTGCAACTGACGAGAACGGAGTGTGTGTGGAACTGAACAAAAATGTTAAATGAGAAATACAAACACAAAAACCAGATTGCTTGCGACAAAAATACATAACCAAACCCAAATCAGCCACGAGGGCACAAAGCAGCTGCTCACGCCTGCGTTTCGCCAATCGTGGCGCCGGCACGGATCGTGATCTCGCCAAGCGGCTCTTCTTGCACGAGATCGATCGCTTGCCACTTCTTCAGCACCAGCAACGTGTAAAACTTTTGTGCGGCTGATTTTCGTGTCGCATTCTTACTGATGTCCTGCATTTGTGAAAGCATTTTTGATACAAACTGCAATGCACATCTGCATCTCAAATAACAAAACAAAACTATGCACAATCGCAAGAGTGTGGCAATTGCTTCACTTGCATTCGTTCTGCTGCTACACACAACACATTCGACGCGATCAATGCGAATGATACAAACAAGCACCCCCTTCCCACACAGTTTCATTCCACCAACCGTGAACGTGCATTCGTTGTCGTCGTCAAACTTTGCCTGAATCGTGTTCAGAATGTGCTGCGTGCGTTTCGTCCACCGTCGGTCCTCCGGCTCGTCTGCGGCGTCCAATTCCGTCTCGTCCATGGTCGCCGAACGCTGTAGCATTTGCAAATTAGCATTTACAAATATTATCATTTCGTTTTGTCCAGAGACTCAATGTGCGCATCTAGACACGTCAACACCACGACAATGATTGAATCGAGTAGAGCTTGGGAGTTGCCCCAGAAACGAAAAAAATACGGCGTTGCACTGTCAGACACACACGGCATTACAAAAAAAACAGCTCCTGAATTCGCCAATTGAATTCAAGCCCGCAGATTTCATGCATCCGGCACAATTTCAAAGTAAAACCAGTCGGTCGACAGTGTAGAATGGCGTTTGGCAAGATTTCAGTTCACAATCTACTGCAGCTTTGCAGATCAGCCAGCTGCACAGAGCACAGCCCCATCTCCCCCACTGACATCAGCGGCCCGTGACGAGCTGCGTTTCTTTTTGTCCGCCCCTCTTGGCGACATCGCATCGGCTGCCTGCGGACTGACGGCGTCGTCGTACGCGGCGTCGATGTCCAACGGTGACGGAACCTGGTGAAACATGACACTGAGATTGACACCAAAACAACGAACTTTTTTCAAGAGTTTCTACCGTATTCAAAACAACGGATTTCTTCCGTAGCGTGTGTGTTTAAACCCAGTCACCCTTTCTCAAAATACAGAACATGCGAAACTTCGAATCAAGGTAAGAAGAACAAATGTATCGCGTTTGCTTGAAATCAAACAACCCAATTTTTGCCAAATAAGTACCCTTGCAACTCCGATCCCATTCGTTCTTCTTTCGCTCTGTATTCAACGAAAAAAGTGACAGGTTTCAACCAATATTCAACAAAGGTCGAAACGACGCAGTTCGACAACTTTTTTGTGTCAAGGTTCCATTTCATGTGGTTTCCGAGCGCCGTGTTCTGCAAAGCAACGTGCCCGGTTGCAACAACCGAACGAACCATGTCGTTTCCGGGCGCCAACACCTCAGCGTCGTCCTCCTCCGGTATCATCGCCAGATCGTCGGCGCCGCCCGGTCGGTGGTCGAGGTCGAGTTGGTCGCCCCTGGCCAGCTCCATCTCCTCAATGATCGCCTTGCGAGTGACGCGCGCCTGTTCGCTCTCCTCGCGACAGTGCAGCTCGCTGATGCGACTTTGGTAGAGCTGTGCACACGCAAGCAAATGGCACTAATCAAAGCGTTTGATCTCAGAAAGACACGCCGATCGGTTCAGAGGTTCAAAGGGCAAATTGCCGATCACAAGCAAACAGTCCGTTCAACGATGCACGATTCCAAACGAAGCACCACCACCAACCAACCTTGACGAGTGAGTCGGCGACAAAGCAGGCGCTCGCGGGCGTCGCCATCAGTTTCTCGCTGCGTCCGAGTTCACTGAGCTGCATCATGCGTCTGGTGGGCGGCGCCAGCTCGAGGCCCACGATCAGATCCTCCGTGTGATTCATGTGCTGCTTCATTTCGTCGCCCGTGATGTTCTTCACTTCGTCAACGATCAACTTCCGTTTGCGCTTGTGTCGATGGCGCTCGAGGCCCGCTGCAACAAGCACGTGGTTTCCCTGGGGTCCGAATAAATCTCTTGTCACTTTCGTTCACAATGCAACGAGGGTAACGTTGAATAAAACATGGGATCGAGGCGGGAGAGAAGAAAACTTATTTAACCAAAAATGAATGAATGAATGTTTCTGATATTATCCAAAATCCCATCTAAATCTGAGCACATTGGCCGTAAAGCAGTCAAAATCCAACCAATGCTGAACAGCTCAAAATGAATCGTTTTTCTTAATACCCGTTGAATGCAGTCCACTCTGTTTCGCTAACAATGTGAAACGAGTTTGAATACTGAAAACGAATTCACATGTAAACCGAGGTTGGGTTCGTGAAACACTGGTGTTAGTGGCACGGCTGGTTTTTCAATATTCGTTGTTCTCTGTTCATTCTTTCGTGACTCCCATTCATTCCAGCAGCACACAATGACGGTGTAGTTCAGCGTGCTGTATCACTCGTGCGTTCACCTTGCACCACCGATGCGTCCAACGGTTCAAGCGCAAAGCTGCTTTCGTCGGCTCGATGCGGCACCCCAGTATCGTCGGTCATACCCGGCGGCTGCACCGTTGCCGGACGCTCGGGGCCGCCTGCGCACAATTGGAGACGCTCAAGCAATCAGTGACAAACCTCGTTTTTCATTGTGAAATCCGAGCGATACGTAAAACGTAAAAACAACTGATCAGAAAAACGAACCGTCATCCATCTCCACCTCTCGCAGCGCGGCGTCGTTGAAAATTTCATCGGGATCTACAAAAATTGCAAATGAAGAATGCCGCTGTCAACAAAAGTCACAAAAAAAACTAAAATCGATCGCAAATGTGAAGGAGGCATGCCACATGAATGCCAGCCGCCAACCGACCCATGCCAGCAAACAGTTTCTCATCGAACTGTCCGCCAAAATCGTCGGGAATGATCGAGTGCGCGTCATCGCCGCCGGCGCCAATGACGCTCTGCTGGTCGGCGGCAGCGCCGTGCACGGACGGCGCCAACGACGTCGACATGTGCGAGCCCTCGCGCGCCATTTGCACCGACGAGTCGTCCATGCCGAGGCCGGCGGCCGCTTCGCCGAAATCGTCCATCTCAACAACAACAACAACAACAAAAATGCTTGCATGTGCATAATTGAATTCTACATTTGAACTGGAAAACGGATTGTATAGTGTAGTGTGTTCGCTTAAACATGTCACGTTTTTACAGAATACAAAGCATGCGATAAACTTTGAACAGTAAGAACGAATGTATCGGGTATGGTTGAAGTTGAAATCAAACACCACACTTGCGGCCAAACATGTTTTCTTGCAACTCCGATTCTGTTATTTCTTTTTTCGCAAGCTGTGTTCTGCGAACAAAAGTGACAGTTTGCTTTTGAACGAACACACCGTGCTGTACGTGGACAATCAACGTGCGTTTGTTTCTCTCTGAACTGACCGCAAAGTCGGCGCCAAATGCACTGTGATGAGGCAGATCTTCCTTGAGTGTGATGTCGTCGATACGAGACTGATTCAAGGATAACTGCTGCTGCATGTCAAGATCGCTGAAATGGCATGATGGACATGCAGAAAGTGACATGATAATGACACAATCAGAACATAATAAGATGATCAACGAACTGGTCGAGAAGAAAAAGTCAACCTGTTGAAATGTTGAAATGGGCGCCCTACTCAATGGCGTTCTGTACGCGTCTCTGGGTTAGCCCTGGCTAAAAACATCGCCTAAAAATCACAACAACAACAACCAGAACTGTAAACCGATTGTTTCCTCTTTGCACTCACTTAAAATCAGGCAGGGCAGAGTCGAAGTCATGGAACACTTCGGGCAGCGTGATCGCGTTCGCATTCGCCTCGCGGCCCTCCTCGGGCAAGTCGACCTGGCCCGGCCGGAACGCCATCTTGATCTTCAGAAACGCCTCGTTACAATCGGCCAGCAAATATTTCGCTTTCCTCGAATAAATACGCACAATGCCCAACAACAGGTGACCCGTGGTACGCAGTGCCATTTTCACCTGCAAACCAGTCTTGGTGAACAAAGGAAACGGGTGACGATGATGATGTTTGCACGGCTGCTTTGTGCTTCTCGCATCTCTGTTCGACAAACACAGCTCAGGTTCTCACATTGAACATTCTTATGACAACTGATCATTGGTACTACAAATCGAACAGCTGACCTTTGGTTTTAAAATTTCCTCGCACGCCTTCTCAACATTGGTGTCAAAGATTTGCTGCTTTGACAGTTTCTTCTCCCAGTGTGCAGCGAGCCAGATCTTCGCAAGCGGACCCTTTTTCGACAGAACAAACTGCGCGTAGAACATGGCGCCGATTACAAACTGGAGGTGATGTAATTTCGCTTATTCAGTCCGTCTGTCTGAGACGGGCGGGCAGCCCGCACCCCGCAGTTCGCAGTAGTAACGACGTCAACAACGACACTGCGGTGCGGTGTGCACGACGCAACTTGCTTTGCTTTTGATTCTGTAATCTGTGTAGTGTGCAGGGGTCGAGATGGGGGGAGTGGGGGGGTACCCCCCCTAGGTTTTTTTTCTTCAAAAAGCCGGTTCTGCAATTTGCAGAAATTTGCTAAAAAATTTCTGCAAATGAAATTTGGTTTCTGCAAATTTCAATAACATGACGAAAATGGTTTTTGTGTTTGTTTAACGTCGTTTTTTTTGTTCTGAGCATCATTTCTTAACGATGCTCAGAGTTGCAATTGCCAATTGCATCGTTTTACCGCAGAATTTTTCAAAGATTCAGAAAAACACCAAAGCCAAACCAGATTGCCAAACCAAACAAATCACTAATCGTTCGTTTCAAATCATTCAACCTGACAACAACACAATCAATATCAAATGAGAACCCTCATTGCTCAAATTTCGCAATCAAAGCGATGACTTCGGTCGGTTCGACGTTCTCAAAGGTGCAAAGGTGTTCGGTTTGATTTTGTATCGCCTCTTTGTTTTCATCCCCAGATCCTGCATGCTTGCCTGCAGTTATACTCGGACCAGGGAATTGAATTCGTTCGCATTTGAATCGTTTCCATTCGTCAGCGATACTGCCCTTGCCCGGCAAAATTGATGAATAAAACTGGTGCAGATACAGCAGATCGGCATTTCCGTACGCCAGCAGCTGTTCAGATCCATCTATCTCAGAAGGTAGAATATTTTGGCAGCCTTGAGAACACTGTGCGCGTCTTCGAATCGGTTGCTGAGATTCTCGACAAGCTCGACGACAAACTTGCGCACCGTACCTCCGCCAATGTCTTATTTTTGCATCTTCTGTTGTGTGGTTGATAAATCACTTCATTCTAATTCCAAACAGAAGCCTAACAGCAAACAATAATTTTCGATTTGATCTGATTCTGTTTTATTTTTCGAACTTGAAATACTCCCATTTTTATTTACGAAGGCAAAACAAAACGCCAATCATTGCGCTACACCAACCGCCGAAACAGCTGTTTTTGACAAAAAAATTATTTGAATTTTCTTCTATGTTGATGTGAAACTTCAGTCAAGCGCTGAGCACAAATTGAATATTGCAGAACCAAAGTTTGTATGCAAATCTGTTTCTGCAATTTGCAGAAATCTGCTAAAAAATTTCTGCAAACGGTCCAAAATTTCTGCAAAAAACCGACGTTTTTCTGCAAAAAAAAACCAGCCCCCCCCCAACCAAGTCGACACCCCTCCACCCGGGCAAACCCCCCCCCCCAAATTTTGGTCAAAATACCCCCCCCTCTCGAATTTGGGGGGGCCAGACCCCCCCCCTCCCAGATTTCATCCTTCGAAACCCCCCCCCCCACCAAATCCTAACCGTCTGACCACCCCCCCCTTTGATTTTGACTTTCGATGGAGACATTTTCTCTTGTATATCTCTATATTTCTCTCATCTGTAGGTATCTATATTATCTGCATGTTTGTATCTCAATATATATTGTATGTTTTTTTGTATATGTACCACTTTGTCATACATTTGCCACTTTGTACGTCAATGTTTTCAATACTGTACTTCAATATCAAGTCTCACCCGTAGGGTTGTTAAAAAAAACAAAAATCGTCATTTTTGTTTTTTTTTTGAAAAGAAAAATTTAAAAAAAAAATTTCAAAAATCAAAGTTGTGCTAAATCAATCAGGGAGTTCGAAGAACCACATATGATATGCAAGCGCCTCCGGAATGACTCCCGTATGGCGGAACTTTGGAGATTTTGTTTTGGTGACTTCAATTACCCCTTTTCCAAACCGTTACCATGCCTCTTCTAGTGTTTTGACCCCCAAAACGTCACTTATTGTACCCAGCCCAAGTGAAAATACACATACCGGCTTGAAATTCGATCAAATCTGATGATGTGTCGCGACGGCAGGACACGAAACGGCAACCAGACAACGTAACGATTGCAAACGGAGCAGCTTGGACGCTCAACTTTAGATTGCGAGGCGAATCGTCAGCTTATCTGCATCTGAAATGGTAAGCCAACCTTTGGGACGCTCAAAAACTTCATCGCAGATGTTGTATAAGCCTGAAATCAGTCGGTAAAACGGTCCAAAATCGACTGCTAAAGGTTTTACGAGGTAATATCAAAGAAAATTTTTGTTGAACTTTCGAAAAATTGTGCCAAAATTGAGGTTTTCAGAGCATATTAGAGAAAAATTTTTCGAATTTTTTTTTTTAAATCGGCATTTTTGTTTATTTTTTAATCACTTTTTTTAAAAAAAAAATTTGATTTTTGTTTAACAACCCTACTCACGCAGCGTGTCTCGTTCGTTTAGCTTTCAGATGTCCCGACCCGAACGAAAATCAAAGCAAAATGTATGACTAGAGAGAGGCCTTGACTGGATGCTGTGGTTTCTAGCACTTTTATTCAACAACTTTTGGTCCGACCCCCCCCCCTAGAATTTTCGGTCTCGCTCGGGACCCCCCCCCCAACCAAATCGACGACCCCTACTAGCCATTTTTTGCCCAGACAATGTCATCGTCAAGAAAAAATTTTGGTCCGACCCCCCCCCCTAGAATTTTCGGTCTCGCTTAGGGTTGTTAAAAAAAACAAAAATCGTCATTTTTGTTTTTTTTTTGAAATTTTTTTTTTTTTTTTAAATTCAAAAATCAAAGTTGTGCTATCATCAAAGATCAAAATCATCGCAGATGTTGTCGAAGCCTAAAATCAGTCGGTAAAACGGCCCAAAATCGACTGCTAAAGGTTTTACGAGGTATAATCAAAGAAAATTTTTGTTGAACTTTCGAAAAATTGTGCCAAAATTGAGGTTTTCAGAGCATATTAGAGGAAAATTTTTCGAATTTAAAAAAAAAAATCGGCATTTTTGTTTTTTTTTAATCACTTTTTTTTTAAAAAAAAAATTTTCATTTTTGTTTGACAACCCTAGTCTCGCTCGGACCAGTCGGACCCCCCCCCCTAGAATTTTCGGTCTCGCTCGGGAGCCCCCCCCCCCAACCAAGTCGACCCCCCCCCCCACCCGGGACGACCCCCCCCCCCCAATTTGGGCGGACCCCCCCTCGGATTCGCCATAAATCGGGCTCGACCAGTACCGTGGGCGGGGGGGGGGGTGGGGGGGTACACCCCCCCCCCCGACCCCCCCAGGCCGTAGGGTGGGGGGGGGGGGGGGGGCACCGTGCCACCCCCCCCCTAAAAACGGGCACCCCCCCATCGTTCCCCCCCCCCCTCGTAAATTTGGCCGCACCCCCCCCCCCACCCCCCCATTTAATTTTTTTCGGGGGTAAACCCCCCCCCAAAATTTTCTGCACACCCTAAATTTTTTTTTTGAAAATCATGATTTTTTTGTCTATAAAGTCCATAATATAAGCTGAATATATGATAACTTGACCATCTTCATTGTAAGTTCAAAGATTTTGCAGCTAAATTTAGCGTTTTTCCTTTAAAATTTAAGCGAAAAAATTTCATGGGGGGGTGGGGAGGGAGTGGACCCCCCCACAGAAAATTTTGAAAAAATGCACCCCCCCCATGGGACCCCCCTGGGGGGGGTCCCACGTTACCATAGGTTGGACCCCCCCCCTCACTTTTTGGTCGGCACCCCCCCCACGGTACCATACCCCCCCCCTCGAAAATTTTTTTGGGCCCACGGTACTGGGCTCGACCCGCTCGACCCCTGGTAGTGTGTAGGGTTGTTAAACAAAAACAAAAATTTAAAAAAGTAATTAAAAAAACAAAAATGCCGATTTAAAAAAAAATTCGACAAATTTTCCTCTAATATGCTCTGAAAACCTCAATTTTGGCACAATTTTTCGAAATTGCACTGAGATTGTGCGGCAGTTTGAGTTCGTATTCGTATCGTCGATGAAGTGGATTATCTGTTTTGTTTTGAACAGTTTTGATCGGGCAGTCATGATTTTGATTCTCGCTAGTTATTTTATTTGTTAATGTTTCGTCGTGTGTGACAGTTTTCGTGATTGATAACTTGTTTTGAAAAAAGTTCAAAATTCAAATTCTCAGAACCTCAGTCAGCTCAGTCAGTTCATCGTGTTTTGTTCGTGTGGTGGTTAATGCGTGATGTTATTGATTGTTTCATTGTATTTTGTACTAACGGGTATTACCTATTTCGATGCTTCGGCATCGTGTGACTACCTTGGTACGATAAACGTTACATCGTTACATCGTTAGAAAGTTAAACAAAAATTTTCTTTGATATTACCTCGTAAAACCGACAGCAGTCGATTTTGGACCGTATTACCGACTGATTTTAGCTTCGACAACATCTGCGATAAAGTTTTTGAGCGTCCCAAAGCTTTTTTTTTTAATTTTTTTTTAATATTTGAAGCACGCCCCCCCCCACCGATTCCGGAAACCCGAAGGTACCAAACTCCGGTGGGATTGGGGAACGGACGGCTCACCATCCCGTGGAACCAATACCCTCGCCACGTGAGGGGGACAGCCTCTAAGCCCCGCTCTGTCCTGGGGGCACCAGTGATCTCAGCCCGATTTCGGTTTCGGTGGTCTGCGGTCGCTATATCCCCGCAGGCAGTACCGTGGGCGAGGGGGGGGTGGGGGGGGGGGGGCCCCCCCCCCGAGCACCAGAGACCGTCGGGGGGGGGGGGGGGGGGGGCACCGTGCCACCCCCCCAAAACCGGGCACCCCCCATCGGACCCCCCCCTCGAAAATTTGGCCGACACCCCCCCCCACACCCCCCATGAAATTTTGTCTGGCGGAGACCCCCCCCCCCCAAAATTTTCCGTACACACTAAATTTTTTTTCGAAAATCATGATTTTTTGTCTATAAAGTCCATAATATAAGCTGAATATATGATAACTTGACCATCTTCATTGTAATTTCAACGATTTTGCAGCAAAATTTAGTGTTTTTCCTTCAAAATTTAAGCGAAAAATTATCATGGGGGGGGTGGGGGGGTGGGCCCCCCCCCACAGAAAATTTTTTAAAAACGCACCCCCCCCCATGGGACCCCCATGGGGGTCCCACGTTACCATAGGTTGGACCCCCCCCTCACTTTTTGGTCGGCACCCCCCCCCCACGGCACCATACCCCCCCCTTCGAAAATTGTTTTGGGCCCACGGTACTGCCCGCAGGGCAGCGAATCCGAAAGCTTTAGTTGAAAACGAGTGTAGTTATTAGAGTAGAGAGCTACACTGGCGGCAGTTTGTCATCCTCCGTGGGGGATCGAACCCGTCACCTTCTGAGTTGAAGGCAAACGTGCTAACCACCGAGCCACGGAGGCGACAAGCTTGGCTTACCATTTCCGATGCAGATAAGATGACGATTCGCCTCGCAGAGCGTCCGAGCTGCTCCGTTTGCAAGCGCTACGTTGTCTGGTTGCTGCTTCGTGTCCAGTACCGTGGGCCCAAATAAAAATTTTCGAAGGGGGGGTATGGTGCCGTGGGGGGGGGGGGGTGCCGACCAAAAAGTGAGGTGGGTCCAAACAAAGGTAACGTGGGACTCCCCCAAGGGGGTCCCATGGGGGGTGCATTTTTAAAAAATTTTATGTGGGGGGCCCGTCCACCCCACCACCCGTGCACCGTGCCAAAATTCTCCTAAATTCCGGAAGACAAGGATAATTAGATGGTCGACAAAAATGGGTGCATGTTCCTTTGAAAAAAATTGTTTGTTCCACCATCCCTCCAAAATAATTCCACTCTTTCTTTTCCCTCCACTCCCGCGCGCAAATGCATTTCATTTCAGTGAACAAACGTTGAAGCACAAAAACGTTAATGTCGGGTACCCATGTTGATTTTTTGAAATCCAAACACCGCTTTTAGGAGCGGGAACCTGCTTGAACTTGAACTTGAACTTGAACTTTTTAATCAAAACATGTTTGTAACGTTGCAAAAGCAACATAGGTTGTTAAAGACAATATCAATCACGAAAAATGTCACACACGACGAAACATTAACAAATAAAATAATTAGCGAAAATCACTCAAGAATACCTGATCAAAACTGATCAAAACAAAACAAATAACACACTTCGTCGACGATACAAATATCAAATTGCTTCACAATCTCAATGCACAAGACGAATATCGACTGGCTTCTGAAGTTTCTGACGTACCGTATTACCTCCAATAAACCCCCATGGGGGGATTAATACGTCAGCGACTTTTATGGGTGGGGGTTTATTGGTAGGGGGGGAGGGGTTATTTACAAAAAATTCTAGATTCAGCCACTGAATTCGCGGTTCTAGGAAAAGTATCGTCTGCTTCGAGAACCAGACAGATGATCAAAATTTTGTTCCGTCTTTCTCGGCGGCGTTGCGCACGGTGTTGTTGTTGTGGGTGTCCACACCAAGCTGCATGGCGCCAGCGTACGAGCAAGTGTTTGCCAGAGACATGGTAGGCAAATGTTAATCACACACGTGCAGCTTGGTTGTCGTAACACTAAATTGACTACAACGTGACACTAAATTGGTTGTCGTGTAAATAACAGCTTTTGCACAGTGGCGGCTAGGAACAACAACACCCAAGTAACGCATTTGACGCAGAAATTGAACCATTGCTTTTATATATGTATAAAAGTCACTTCATCTGCCATACACGCTGCAATGCCAGCACAATCAATTCCCGCAACGCCGCCTGTTTCAGCCGTGCGAGCACTCTTCAGCGTCGTTTGCGCGCGACTATCGATGGCTGAAGCGAACGATCATCATGGCAGCCGACAACTTTAATGACTAAGTTTCAACAACACTTAGGTGAATTGATTTGTTAATTCAAGCCTCTGGACTCTCACCTGCACGTTCACAACCACAAATCACAAGACAATGCTGACTCCAAACAGTCACCGAGATTGTTTGAATTTGTGCCCTTCGCAGCACCTTGTTGCTCGAGCAGGTGCCCTTTGTCTGAGAACACGCGGCAGTCGCTCCAGACTGAGACTCGTTTGTTCCGTGCCTGCAAATACACGGCATCTCCACAAACCACACTGGCAATTCGGGTCACCGTCGAAAGTCGCTTTATCAAAACCGCTGGATTATGTGAACGTAAAAACAGGCAGTTCAGTCACTGCGATTGGCTAAGCTGCTGGAGCGATCAGCAACCAATCAAAGAAAAATAAGCACCCAATACAGAGCTGCTCAACGTTCCGTCAAATTCGTCAATCGATATGTGCCTGCTCACATCTTTCACAGCGGAGCGACGTTTGTCTTTATCGTGCGACTTCACTTTCCCCATCTCCTCGCGTTAAGTGCTGAAATAGTAGACGTAAGGTGTCTGCGTCTGCCAGAATGTGACGGCGTTTCAGGGATTCAGTTTGATCGTTTTTCCGATCGTTTCGCTGCGCACGGCGACCAAGCAGATGCCGTGTCTGAAAGCGTGGCGGTTTTGTTAATTACAAAACAAAAACAACACATTTTTACTTTTTTCATTCACTTTATTTTGTTCACGAGCTGAAACCCATGATCAAAACAGTCACAGTGAGCACGACAAGCACAAATTGAGTTTCATTCATTCTGTTCGGATGTCATTTGTTTACGTTTTTTGCATTGTGTTGTATTTGAATTTATTGCTGTTACACATAAATTGGTTTCTACACTATGTGGTACACTACAAGACACTACTTTGTTAGTGTAAGCATTTCTTTCTGTTTGAATATCGGTATTCTTCGTTTCTTTCAACCATTCACTGCACTAGTATTTCAAAAGCGTGTAAATTATGTTCACACGGTCTGACCGCCAAACCGCACACGACATCTTGGTTACGTTTGTTTGACCTAATAATGCTTGCAGTGGATGGACCTGATCACATGAATGAACAATGACATGGACGTTTAGAGAGCTCCAGAAATGCTCATACATTTCTGATGAATATCGTCGTGACGCAAATGAACACATGCTACATGCTTATCTACATTGTGGTATGTCCGTTTTAATTTAAGTGTTTTTCTTCCGGATAAACTTCACTGCAAAAACTGTAACATTGTGCACGTGTTTTATGCTATTTTTAGATGTTTTCTAAGTTTCTAATTTTACAGTGTAAAATCCCCGTGTCGCTCATAATGTTGGGCTATGGCACCATACGAGCTGATTTCATTAGCATTTCTGGCATTGACGGTGTGCACCAGCACCAGCCGAGCGTATGCACGGCCATACGAAGTTGCGTATGTGCTGCACGCCAACGACGCGATGGTGGCAACGCCAAATCTGAGGCAGCATCTTACGCGGACACTGGACGTCACGGGCAGGTTGG